>AWOL01S0005865.1:124096-293247 GCA_000715115.1 Nicotiana otophora
GAAATGACAATGTACAATTTCAACACATGAGTATATAGAACTCGAATCACACTGGATATATTTATAAAGCAAAGCATCAGTTAAAGCAGCCACTAATAGGCATGAATTGGGTACAAAAGCTCTTAGGCAAATTCTATTTTCCAAATCACTTTTAACACAGTTGAGTCGAGGCTCATTTCATATTCTTTATCTCTTTCTATCAAATCATTTGCTCTACTAGTCACAGTCATAACTTAAATTCTTGGCACGTTGGCCACACTCTATATCCCTACTTCACTTATTTCATTTCCAACCACCTTTATAGGTTATCAACGATAAGACAATTCTAATCAAGACTTTAGGCACACATATGAGCAATTTTGAGTCTTAAGCATATCGAGTTTTTCTCACCCAATTAGTATACTAGTTCTCATTTAAAACACGACTCAAAGCCATAACATTTTAATACGCAACCCATACTTTAAAACTTATGGGAACATTATGGAATTCAATTCCAAGAGAGAAAGTTTAGCTAACATACCTCAATTGAGCTTCCTTAAACTCTAAAAAGTTCTGGAATTCTTATCAACTTTAATCTATAATAAGAACATCCAATGGAACCAATATTAGTAACAAATTCCATAATTTAGGCCATTTAGGTATTTTATCAAACACCCAGTAGGCATGAATCTCTACACATCTTAACCTTAGAATTAGTTCATCCAACTACTACCATTTACCAATAATTTATCCCACCATCATTCTTAAATAATTCATAACTTCCAACATCACATGCATGACCATCCATCCACACCCAACCAACAAAATTCCATGAAATAATCACCTTTCAATCTTTACAATGGTTATGTATTTAAATTAGGAACTTATGGCTTCCAATCACCATACTATAAGTTCCAATACATAATTTATACTCATATTCGCATAATATATCCATACATGTAAGTCTGGGTGTAGGATTAGCTTTTGAANTAAAAATCACCAACAAATATCAACATATAGAAAGTTTCAAAACTCATATACTTCAAATTCATTTGAAATGGGAACTTCAAACACAAATGGTTTCTTCCCAAAGAATGAGGCATACCAACCAACAATAGAAACACACATGAAAAATCATAAATAATCAATACACCATTTACTTTTGCAATACTCTTCCCCAGAAATGACAATGTACAATTTCAACACATGAGTATATAGAACTCGAATCACACTGGATATATTTATAAAGCAAAGCATCAGTTAAAGCAGCCACTAATAGGCATGAATTGGGTACAAAAGCTCTTAGGCAAATTCTATTTTCCAAATCACTTTTAACACAGTTGAGTCGAGGCTCATTTCATATTCTTTATCTCTTTCTATCAAATCATTTGCTCTACTAGTCACAGTCATAACTTAAATTCTTGGCACGTTGGCCACACTCTATATCCCTACTTCACTTATTTCATTTCCAACCACCTTTATAGGTTATCAACGATAAGACAATTCTAATCAAGACTTTAGGCACACATATGAGCAATTTTGAGTCTTAAGCATATCGAGTTTTTCTCACCCAATTAGTATACTAGTTCTCATTTAAAACACGACTCAAAGCCACAACATTTTAATACGCAACCCATACTTTAAAACTTATGGGAACATTATGGAATTCAATTCCAAGAGAGAAAGTTTAGCTAACATACCTCAATTGAGCTTCCTTAAACTCTAAAAAGTTCTGGAATTCTTATCAACTTTAATCTATAATAAGAACATCCAATGGAACCAATATTAGTAACAAATTCCATAATTTAGGCCATTTAGGTATTTTATCAAACACCCAGTAGGCATGAATCTCTACACATCTTAACCTTAGAATTAGTTCATCCAACTACTACCATTTACCAATAATTTATCCCACCATCATTCTTAAATAATTCATAACTTCCAACATCACATGCATGACCATCCATCCACACCCAACCAACAAAATTCCATGAAATAATCACCTTTCAATCTTTACAATGGTTATGTATTTAAATTAGGAACTTATGGCTTCCAATCACCATACTATAAGTTCCAATACATAATTTATACTCATATTCGCATAATATATCCATACATGTAAGTCTGGGTGTAGGATTAGCTTTTGAAAGAAATCTTGCAAAACCCTCCTTTGAGTTCTTGAAGAAATTTCTTGAAGATCTATCTATTTTATGTGTAGATCTCATCAATATTACTGTATAAATGATAGAATTTTACATCAAAATAACGGGGATTTCTTACCTTGAAGATGGTAGGAGTTGGTGGTCTTAAGAGAGAGGAGAAGAGATCCAAAACCCGTCCAAATGAAATGGGGAAAATGAACCCCAAAATTGTATTGTATTAATAGGTCTAGATTTATGGGTTTCGGATGCTGCCCTGGATGCTTCGCATCCCCACTTCACTCCTCTTTGAAGCTCGGATGCGGACCTAGATGCTATGGCAACACTTCACTGCCAGCCTTTCTTTCGGACGCGGTCTCGGATGCTTCGCATCCGCAGGCTCCACCGCCAGCCTTTGGTAATTTAGTCATAACTTCTTGTAGGAATATCCAAATGACGAACAGCATGAAGCGTTAGAAACTATACTCAAAGACCTTTAATTGGATAGGTCATAAACCACATAAATCCTTCTATATATATGTATATATACTCGTCCAAAGTTTGTTCTTGTGCGTACATATTTGGAACTTTAGTCTATCATCAAATTCTCAACTTGACTTGGACTTAGGGCTCTCCTTAGACCCCACATCACTTATAATATGCCTCGTACACTTAGTATCATATCCAATTTATATCCATTATATTAATAGTCCTTGTTCTTATGAGTGTTGTTGTGATACTAATATTATCTCTCGCTTTCTTCGCTTTTTTTTTTTTTTTTTTTTTTTTTTTNTTCGGAAACAGCCTCTCTACTCCTTCGGGGTAGGGGTAAGGTCTGCGTACATACTACCCTCCCCAGAACCCATTAATGGGATTCTACTGGGTTGTTGTTGTTGTTGTTATATTAATAGTCCTTGTCTGCATACAAAATAATATAATGAGTGCACATCAACTTTCTTACTAGCGCTCAAGTACTTCAAAATTTTATGCGGTGTTACATTCTCCCCCACTTAAGAACATTCGTCCTCGAATGTTTGACAAGTCACTTCTAATAATAGAGCTATACTTGTACCTCTAACCATTATACATAGGCACTTATGACTACATCGATCTCTTACTTCCTTTCCAAAATTTCAATTTACTTATGGCCCTTAAAATTTGGCTATCTTTACAAATTCATAAAAATTTCGGCAGAGTTTCCCCTGTAATTGGGCTTATCCATCTATTAGAGAATCACCAAAAACATCCTATCAATACATCCACAACTCGACAAAGCATCACCATGTATAACAACATCGCAAATCTCATCATTACAGGCATTATATTATCAAGAGTGATATCTGGATATGAGCTGCACATATTTAAATTATCTCACATAGAAAGTACCTTTAAAATCACCATCATTTGACTATACACTCAAGTGAGAACATTTTAGTTCCTTAACACTTTTGGCCCTCAAGGTGGCCTCCTCGACTTACCGACTCTGCCATAACACATTAACGGAGGCAATCTCAACTCCCGATTTTATCTAATAAGGATGACAAATGGATACCCCTCATAAGCCAATTATCCATTAACTTTACCTTCTCTAGCTTCCACCGGAACGATAGACAAAGGATTTCCAACTACCTTCTTAGATATAGACACATGAAGCACTGGGTACACGTAGTACAATAATAGGGAAACATCATATTCATAGTTTGTCCTATTTCCTTCAAGATTTCATAAGGCCTAATGCGACTACACATACTTTACCTTTATTAACAATTCATATAGCATCCTCATGGAGAAAATATTGAGAATAACCAGTTCACTTTCTTCAATTCTAAATCTCTACGCCGAACACCCAAACTAGACCTTTGGCAACCTCCAACAATTAGTCTAAGATGTGCTAGCTTGAATATGATGATAAATTTTCTTATTCAATATATTTGATCACGGGATAACGCTTATTCTTTGACATGTGACATACGGGAGGCATAATCGAAAGGATAAAGACATTAGTATAAGTTATTCTTGGAATACCATGAGTCATGAAAAGGACAACAACAATTGTTTTATTCCATATATGCTTTGTTTGGCAATAGTAGGCCTCAAAGAGGAATATTCAAGTATGTGACACAAATCGTCTCCTGGAGTTTAGGGGAAAAGCAGTTTAACTTGAAATGAGAATATTTTGGCATCCCGAATGTGATATGGGTTTCAAAATGCATGAAATTGCTTTACGTTCTTAACATTAACTGACATAACGAATCTCTGTCACAAGCCCATGGGGATGAAAAAGAAGTTGAACACTTGTGAGATTATTATCATTCTGACAGCTTGACCTTTCCAGATGGTTGATCCTATATGAGAGGACTAGAGATACAACAAACTTGTTTTTCAAATCAATATGCTCATGACATGTGCCAAAATCTGAAAGCATCTAATTTCAACCTTTCACGAGTGAAACCACATAGATAGGACATCCTAATATTGGGGTGGAATCATGTATTGGTTAGAGAGAATGAACACTTTGCTATGTGCTAGACATGTTTGTACAATAACAACTCTCAAGCTTCCATATTAGGCCACTTCACGGGCAACTACGATACTAGGAACAAAGTCAGTTACTCACTGAGGCATGATCTAGGTTGACATGAAAGTCATACTGAGATGGGTAAACAACAAGATCTCCCTGTGCCGAATTTGTGATAAATCTCAAGTTGCTCAGGAACCTTATGCGGATAAGTGGCCCTTTTCAATTGACACGCACGCACATGATAGGTGCTAAGATATACTCTCATGTTACTAGACATTGAAAAGGATTCATGATACTATTCATAAAGGAGTAGAATAATTGTTCCAACCATAAAAGTCAGATATACCGGAGAGGAAAATAGTGACTCAAGAAAGATCTCAAAAATAGGCTGCTTTCCATTGGATATGATACCACATAGGTAAATATTATGGTGATGCATGTATAGGCACAAATGAACAGATGTAATCCATTTGAATCAAAAGGTTCTGTACGAAATTCATCAGGTATTGTCCCTTATTGAGAATTTAGGGAAGCAGTAGGAAGTATTTACCCAGGGTTATAACGCAATTCAAGGAACCCATTATAGAACTCAATTTATCAAGAGGTTGTAAATATAAGGAATTGTGATAAAGAGGCTTCATGAATACTGTGTCTCGTTCTAAGAGTAGATACAAAGAACGACTTATAAAGTTGTTTCGGTTCTATCCCAACATCCATAGTAACATAAGAAGTGACATATGACAAAGTGGAACCGGAATCAATAAGAGCATACACATCATGAGATCGGACAGTCAATATACTTGTAACCACATCTGGAGAAGCCTAAAACTTTTGACGTCTCCTTATAGCATAAAACTTGTTGGGACCTCCCGAGCTCTGAATACCACCCCTAGCTGTTCCACGCCCTGCAGGCATTATAATGCCTCTAGCTGGGGGAGGCGTTGTGGATGTAGTAGCTACACAACTGGCTGGCTGGGCCATACCCCTTCCCAAGCTCTGGCGATACAAATAACAATCTTTTTGAAAGTGACCCGCCATACCACACTTGTAGCATACATTGGTACCATAGTGACATAATCCCGGATGGCGTCTCCCACATTTCATACAACCGGGATGAGGTCCGCTAAACTGACTCGTCTCACTGACCTGATATTTACCCTTTTTGCATACATCATAAGCATACTCATTATCCTTCCTCCAAGCTTCCAATACGGGAGTAATAATTCCAGTATCGAATTGCTGTGTGGGCCTTGGGTATTGCTCAAAGTTATCACTCCTAACGTGCTGCTGAGCATACTCACAACACGACGACAAATGTTCCTTTCCGCATGACGGACACAACTGGATGGGTGTACCCAACATTGGGCATTTGTTCTTCTTGTGCCCCTTCTTTCCACAGCCATAACATATTTCAAGGGTCATCCAACATGTTCCCAAGTGTCGCTTCTTGCAAATCACACAATCTGGTTCATTAGCACCAACAACCCTCTTTCATTTCTTAGATTCTCTCACCACACGATTCTGTGGTGTGGTGACAGTGGTAGGAATAAGGACACTTCCCTTAGAAACAAGTTCTTCCAATCCCTCCACGACTCGACGCATTCTCCCAACAAACTCTTGTGTAATCTCCCCCAGATTTAATGGAGTGGTCATTCCCTCCTTGTTGTTTTGAACTCGTGGATTACTCATCTGAAAAAAAGAATCATGTGACATAACCAGGAAATTAGCTTCATATCTTGAGCTCTATCGCACGATCTAGAGTATCAAAGAAGTGTGAAATTCCTAAATGTCTAAGTAGCCTCCTCATCATAGATGTGGTCGACAACACACCGATAAGAAGGGCTCTACTAGACACGGCTCCGAGACATCCTAGGACACTTTAAAACTTTAGGCTCTGATACCATGTTTGTCACGCCCAAAAACCGAGAAGCGCGACCGGCGCTCAACCGAGAAAATCCGGCCGAGCAAGCCTATTAGATTACCTTCTACCCAAACTCATCTATGAATAAAGAGGAGATGTACTCCATTAATCTACACTGAAAAGATTTCATTAATAACTTCCATTTCATTCCCATTAGAAGCTTCATTCATAATTTCCAAAATATTACGTGTTTATAGAATTAATGAAAAACATAATTTCCAAATACCAACATTTCTAGTTCAGTTCCAAACATCAACTACAACCCACAACCTGTCTATGGAGCCTCTAAGTATAATATAAGAGTAATGTGGAAAATACCGGCAACAAGGCCTCGGCTATACCTCAAAATACAGTACATGAGAAACAAAAGATACATGACCCCGAAATGAAGTGGGGCTCACCAAATCAGCTGAAAAGAGTGTACTGCTATCACTGATCAATGTCGCCTGCTGTAGAACCACCTGCATCCATTAAAGATACAGCGCCCCCGGCAAAAGGGACATTAGTACTGTCGAATAGCACTAGTACATATAGCTAAAAATCCTCTTTCAAAATAGAATGCCCATATAAAAAAAAGCAACACATAGAAACAACAACTCAAAATCCACAAATGTTCAGTTAAAACATAATAATTTTTAAAATACGAACTTCATATACAATTTTGGTTGGGAGATCATTAGCACTGATATACCACCATCTTTGTTAGCACGGAGTCCAATCACGCCTGATCGGCCAGGCCATATCCCCACGAACAATGTGGTTTGACATGTGATGAGAAAGAAAGTTGTTACAAAGAGTAGTACCAACATATGCACAATATGGCGTCTGATCTCCACCCGATCAGCTAGGCCGTTGTCCCACATATGCTGTGCGGGTTGACGTTTCCAATCCACAAAGGTTCCAGTTTCATCCAAATTAAGGGAAATAATATCAAAATTTCCCAAAGGTTCCAATTTCATCCCAAATAAGGAAAATAATCACAATCCACCCCTACACTGGCACGTGTAGTTTCAGGTGTGGGCCTTATGACCCACCCATCCTCGGTTTTACTAATGATACTCCCAAAAATATTTTATTTTTGATTTTTACACAGAGGTAAGATAATTACAATTGTACTCACCTCAACATCTTTCAAATTGTATAAATTCTCATTAGTATTTTCAGTCATTCATAACGACAATATTTCCTTGGCTCATTTGGCCATTCACAAGATTCTTTATTCCTGGCACGATGGCCGTATTTCATATACCACACTTTCACCTATATCAATTTCAAAGATCACCATCAAATATCAACATATATAAAGTTTCAGAAATCATATACTTCAAATCTATTTGAAATGGGAACTTCAAACACCAATGGTTTCTTCCCAAAGAATGAGGCATACCAACCAACAATAGAAACACACATGAAAAATCATAAACAATCAATACACCATTTACTTTTGCAATACTCTTCCCCAAAAATGACAATGTACAATTTCAACACATGAGTATATAGAACTCGAATCACACTGGATATATTTATAAATCAAAGCATTAGTTAAAGCAGCCACTAATGGGCATGAATTGAGTACAAAAGCTCTTAGGCAAATTCTATTTTCCAAATCACTTTTAACACAGTTGAGTCGAGGCTCATTTCATATTCGTTATTGCATTCTATCAAATCATTTGCACTACTAGCCACAGTCATAACTTAAATATTTGGCACGTTGGCCACACTCTATATCCCTAATTCACTTATTTCATTTCCAACCACCTTTATAGGTTATCAACGATAAGACAATTCCAATCAAGACTTTAGGCACACATATGAGAAATTTTGAGTCTTAAGCATATCGAGTTTTTCTCACCCAATTAGTATACTAGTTCTCATTTAAAATACAACTCAAAGCAACAACATTTTAATATGCAATCCATACTTTAACACTTACGGGAACATTACGAAATTCAATTCCAAGAGAGAAAGTTTAGCCAACATACCTCAATTGAGCTTCCTTAAACTCTAAAAAGTTATGTAATTCTTATCAACTTCAATCTATAATAACAACATCCAATGGAACCAATATTAGTAACCAATTTCATAATTTAGGCTACTTAGGTATTTTATCAAACACCCAGTAGGCATGAATCTCTACACCGCTTAACCATAGAATTAGTTCATCCAACTACTACCATTTACCAATAATTTATCCTACCATCATTCTTAAACAATTCATAACTTCCAACATCATATACATGACCATCTATCCACACCCAACCAACAAAATTCCATGAAATATTCAGCTTTCAATCTCTACAATGGTTGTGTATTTAAATTAGGAACTTATGGCTTCCAATCACCATACTATAAGTTCCAATACATAATTTATACTCATATTCCCATAATATATCCATACATGTTAGTCTAAGGGTGTAGGATTACCTTTTGGAAGAAATCTTGCAAAACCCTCCTTTAAGTTCTTGAAGAAATTTCTTGAAGATCTATCTATTTTATATGCAGATCTCATCAATACTAGTGTAGAAATGATGGAATTGTACATAAACATAATGGGGATTGCTTACCTTGAAGATGGGAGGAGTTGGTGGTCTTGAGAGAGAGGAGAAGAGCTCCAAAACTCGTCCAAATGAAATGGGGAAAATGAACCCCGAAATTGTATTGTATTAATAGGTCCAGATTTTTGGGTTTCGGATGCTACCCTGGATGCTTCACATCCCCACTTCACTCCTCTTCGAAGCTCAGATGTGGTCCTGGATGCTATGGCAGCACTTCACTGCCAGCCTTTCTTTCGGACGCGGTCTCGGATGCTTCGCATACGTAGGCTCCTCCACCAGCCTTTGGTAATTTGGTCATAACCTCTTGTAGGAATGTCCAAATGACAAACGGTTTGAAGAGTTAGAAACTATACTCAAAGACCTTTAATTTGTTAGGTTATACACCACATAACTCTTTATATATAGGTGTATATGCTCGTCCAAAGTTTGTTCTTGTGCGTACATATTTGGAACTTTAGTCTATCATGAAATTCTCAACTTGACTTGGACTTAGGGCTCTCCTTAGACCCCACATCACTTATAATATGCCTCGTACACTTATTATAATATCCAATGGATATCCATTATATTAATAGTCCTTGTGTGTGCATACAATAATATAATGAGCGCAAATCAACTTTCTTACTAGCGCTCAAGTACTTCGAAATTTTCTGGGGTGTTACACCGTCAAACATGAGCGGTATGTTCCACTTATATATTATGATTCTAAGCCTACCTTTGCTGCGCCTGTCATCGTCAGGGCGCCCTATGAGTTAGACTAATATGCCAAAATGGAGAGAGAAGCAAAATGGAAGAAAGAGGAGTCCGTGTCGGAACAACTGCGAGAATTGTGGAAATAGATTAAGAACCTCCAAGTTGTTCGAGGGAGCAAGGGCTTTGATTATGAGGACCTATGAATACACCCCGATGTTGACATTCCCGCAGGGTACAAACTGCCAAAGTGCAATATGTTTTATGGAACAGGCGACCTCCACGCTCACTTGAGGGCGTACTGCGACAAGTTGGTCGCAGTGGAGAGAAACGAATTGTTAAGAATGAAACTGTATTTATGAAGTCTGGCTGGGGAAGCACTTATTTGTTATACCAGGAAAGACCTTAGGAACTGGAAGGAGTAGCAGGGCATGGCTGAAGATTTCATGAATCGCTTCAGGTTTAACACTGAGATCACCCCGGATAGATTTGCTTTGGTGAATCTACAAAAGAAGCCCTTTGAATCATTTTAAGAATACACTCATAGCTGGAGATTGGAAGATGCTAAGGGAACAACCCCCGTTGTATGATAACGAGCTGACTAAGTATTTTATCTGTTCTTAAGAGGGAACTTATTTCAAAAAGATTATGGGTATAATGGATGAGAAATTTCCTGAGCTGGTCAAAATGGGAGATTTCTTGGAAGAAGGTATCAAGTCAGGAAAGATACAGTCAATGGCCGTGCTACAAGCTGCTAGCAAAGCTATACAATTTGGTTCCATCGACAGTAGGAAGAAGAAAAAAGAAGAAGTTACGGTGATCGTCCCCTACTATCAGCCGAGTCCTCATCGTCGAACCAACTCCTACCCCACAAACACTCATCCTCCACACCAACCCACTTATACCCCAATATATAATGCCCAACCATACTACAATGATCAACCCCACTACTACCCGCCCCGAGCCAATATACATCCAAACTCACCACGACCATATGCTCCTGTCCAAACCACCACCCACCAAAATAGACCCTCCCATGCACCTAGGCCATGCCCAAACGTTGTAGAAAGGAACCCCAGAAACTTCACCTCAATTACAGAGCCTTTAGCATAATCTTTTGAAAGGTTGAGAAGAGCATCACTAATATACCCAGTGGAAAGAAGCATCCCCGAACAACCCTCCGAGTATTTCGATGCAAGCAATTCGCCGTGCCTATCATACAAGTGTTCCTGGGCATGAAATCGAGGATTGTTATAGATTTAAGAATGAGATCGAACTCTTGATTAAGAGTGGAGCTAGCCAATGCACCCCAGCCCCACCAAATGTAAACCGTATCCCACTACCAAACCACAAAAACCAAGGAGCCAACATGATCACATTTGACGTGGACTATGACTTGAAAAGGACTATTGTTACTATTGGGAATGCCGAAGCTGCAAGAACACCACCTCGGGAAACTCCATTAATCACAGTGCAACTAAATTCATCCGTGATGGTTCAGACATACCAACAATGGCCCACCACCGTCATTAGAGATGGGAGGAGTTGAGAAGATAAAACAATTCTATGGACTTATGAGTCGAAAGAGAAGGGAAAGAAGGTAGACACCTAACTTCTTACGGGACAATAGGCCAGGAAGGTGTTACGCGCAAGAAGAGGTGAACCAAGGGAATCTGTATATGGAGCAGAATCAGAGGAGAAAAATAATCGACGTGGAAGTAGCATAGTTTTAGAGAAGGATGTCAGTTACAGAATACTCCATAGAAGAACAATTGAGGAAGACCCCTTCCCATATATCAATTATGGATTTATTGATGAGCTCGGACAGTCAGAGGGATGATCTCGTAAAATCTCTAAGCGGGGTAAGTGTGTCGAGAAATACCACCAGTAAGACACTAGCAGCAACCATTAGGAAGATAGTCGAGGCAAACAAAATTTCCTTTCGGAGAGATTAACTTCCGGTGGAGGGGATGGATCACAACAAGGCTCTGCACATCATGATCAAGTGTGGAAACAAAGTCGTATCTCGAGTACTAGTCGATAGGGGATCTGGAGTAAAGCTTTGCCCATTCTCTACCGTACGGGAATTAGGCATTCATTTGAGGGAAGTAAAAGAGAGCCATGTGAGGGTAAGGTCTTTCGATGGGTCACAGAAGGATGTCATAGGAGAGATTTACCTACCCTTGTAGATTGTACCAGTTGAATTCCCGATATTATTTCAAGTGTTGGATATTTTGTCTTCATGCAATTTGCTACTGGGAAGGACTTGGATACATATGGCAGGGGAAGTTCCTTCCACTCTCTATTAGTGTATGAAATTCGAGTGGGAGCTGATCAGCTTACTTGGAGCATATGGTTCCTTTTATAGAAGGATTGGACGGGGTCACCTTCCATGCAGTCAAGATCATGCAAGCAACAAAAATGGAGAAGAATGAACAGAATCACAGTATGCAGTCACGATATCGTTCAAAGATGGCAATGCGAGAAATGATGAAGTATGGGTACCAACCAAGAACCGGGCTGGGGGCTCGATCAGATTGGATAACAGAGCTAATTTAACCTAGAGGGCAGAAAGGTACCACTGGCTTAGGGTATCAACCTACAACCGGAAGATCCTATAACAGTAACCCTAGGAAGAAGGTTTTCGTACCAGAGCGTGTTCTGGTCCCGGGTTAAATCTCATTACCAGAATACAATATCATCGACGAGATGGGGAGATTATTCATGTCCATGATCTAGGAATGTTGCGGCAATGCTGATATTAAGACACCGACCAGTCGTTAAGCCAAACCAGGAGAGACCTTGCAGAACTAGACCGCTAGCCCATCTCTGATTAGCCGTGAGTCTTGGTAGTGTGGAATTGTAGTAATTTTTAAAAAATGCATGGTCAATTGAGACCGGAACCATGCATATACCTTTCTGTCAAATTGCCTCTTTAGAATGCTAAAACTTCCTTTTGATGAAATAAAAAGAATTATTTTTTGGAAATCATCGCGAATTCATCTTCATCTTTATTTATACTCAATTTTTTCTTTTCAGTAATCGAATTGAGAAAACCCATGCTCCGCGATTATGACATGTAACAAAACTCTTGAGCAAAATGATTCGGACAATGAAGAGTAAAATGGGAGTATTATGCCTGAGAACCACCCACAAGAGATCGAGCAGCTAGAAAGCCAGAAGAAGCCCAACGTCGAAGAGACGAAAGTGATTAATTTAGGAAGCGAAGAAGATATGAAAGAGACTCGAATCAGCATCCATATAAAGGCAGAATAGAAGGAAGAATTAGTAGAGCTCCTCCAAAATACATCGATGTATTTTCTTGGTCATATGAAGACATGCCAGTATTAAGTACCGACATCATCTCGCACCGATTTCCCACCGATCCAGCCAGACCCCCAGTCAAACAGAAACCCAGAAAATTCAAACCAGATTTGAGTCTATGGATAAAAGAAGAAGTCAACAAATAGATAGACGCGAATATGGTGAGGGTCACCAATCACTCTACATGGTTGGAAATATCGTACCAGTACCGAAGAAGGATCAGAAGATCTGGATATGTGTGGACTACCAAGATCTCAATAAAACCAGCCCCAAGGATGACTTTCCTCTATGAAACATCCATATCCTTATTGACAACTACGTGAAACATGAATTGCAATCATTCGTGGATTGTTTCGCAAGATATCACCAGATCTTGATGCACGAAGAGGATGCATAAAAGACAACATTCACCATACCATGAGGAGTTTATTATTACAGGGTCATGCCGTTCAATCTCAAGAACACCGATGCTACCTACATGAGGGCCATGACGACCCTCTTTCACGACATGATCCATAAGGAGATTGGGGTATATATTGGTGATGTCGTCATCAAGTCTCAGAAGAGTGCGGATCACTTGAATGACTTGAAAAGGTTCTTTGAGAGGTTTTGAAGGTATAATTTAAAGTTGAATCCTGCAAAGTGTGCATTTGGAATTCTCACATGAAAACTATTAAGTTTCATCGTCAGCAGAAAAGGAATAGAGCTGTACCCCTCAAACATCAAGGCAATTCAAGACTTGCTGTCACCCAAAGCAAGAAGGGCATGATGAGCTTCCTCGGAAGATTGAATTACATCAGCAGGTTCATATCCCAATCAACAGTAATATGTGAACCCATTTTCAAGTTGTTGGATAAATATGCCACTATGAAATGGACAGAGGAATGTCATAAAGCTTTTGATAGGATTAAGGAGTATTTGTCGAGTCTGCCAATGTTAGTTCCTCCTGAACTTGGTAAGGCGATGCTACTATACTTATCCGTCTTGGATAATGCATTCAGATGTGTGTTGGGACAACACAATGAGAATGGAAAGAAGAAGCAGGCTATTTACTACATGAGCGAGAGGTTTTACACCGTATGAAGCCAGATATACCTTTTGCTCTTTGAACTAGATCGCTCAGAAGTAAAGACATTACCTATCGACATATACTATGTATTTGATATCCCTACTTGATCCGCTCAAGTACATCGTACAAAAGACGATGCCTACAGGAAAATTAGCTAAATGGCAGATTCTTCTTAGTGAGTTCGACATCGTGTACGTGATGCAGAAATCCATGAAAAGACAAGCATTAGATGATCATCTTGCAAAAAACTCGGTGGACAAGGATTACGAGCCACTTACCACATATTTCCCAGATGAAGAAATGTGTTTGTTGGGGAGGACATTTCGGAGTCATATCCCAGGTGGAGAGTATTTTTGGTTGAGCGGCAAATATCAAGGGAGTAGGAATTGGGGCAGTCCTAATTTTTGAGTCCTTACAACATTATCCGACTTCAACTAAGATAAGGTTCCCTTGCACAAATAATATGTCTGAGTATGAGGCATGCATCCTCGCGATTAGAATGGAAGTCGACATGAACTTCAAGGAACTTTCGGTCATAGGAGACTCTGATTTGCTGATACACCAAGTTCAGGGTGAATGGACCACCAAGAATATCAAGATCTTTCCATACTTACATTGCATGAAAGATTTGTGTAAGAAGTTCACCAAGATCGAGTTCAAACATGTTCCCATAATCTAGAATGAGTTTACCGACGCTCTCACAACCTTGTAATCCATGCTTCCGCACCAGGACAAGAATTTCATCAACCATTTTGAGATAGAGATTCAAGATCAACACGCATATTGTTTCCATGTGGATGAAAAGCTAGATGGTAAGCCTTGATACCACGAAATCAAAAGGTTTCTCGAAGTAAGAGAATACCCAAAAAGTGCCACTAATGGTTAGAAGTGAGCCTTACGAAGACTAGCCAATCACTTTTTCCTTAACAGGGAGGTACTATATAGGAGGACCCCGGATTTGGATCTGTTAAGCTGTGTAGATACTGCTGAAGCAACTAGGTTATTAGAAGAAATATATGCAGGAACGTGTGGGCCTTACATGAACGGTTTCACCTTAGCCAAGAAGATCTTAAGCGTCGGATACTTTTGGATGACCATGGAAAGTGATAGAATTCTCTATGTGCAGAAGTGTCACCAGTGTCAGATTTTACGGGGATTTCACCGGCGTTACGCCGAATGAGTTAAACGTAATGGATTCTCCTTGACCGTTTGCCGCTTGGGGTATGGATATTATTGAACCTATAGAACCCGCTGCATCGAATGAGTATCGCTTAACCTTGGTAGCTATCGAGTACTTCACAAATGGGTCGAGGCTTCCATATACAAGGCTGTCACAAAGAATGTGTGGCAGATTTCGTCTGTAACATCATAGTCTGCAGATTCGGGATTCCAGAGTCGATCGTAATTGACAATGCAACCAATCTTAACATCGATGTCATGAGGGATATTTGTGAGAAGTTCAAAATCTTCCACCGTAATTCCACAGTCTATAGGCCACAATTAAATGGAGCAGTTGAAGTAGGCAACGAAAACATCAAGAGGATCTTGCGGAAGATAGTGGACAATCACATGCAATTGCATGAGAAGCTATCATTTGCCTTACTTGGTTACAAAATTACCATAAGGATATCTACTCGGGAAATACCATACATGTTATATGCCACAGAAGTTGTGATACCCACATAAGTCAAGATACCATCTATGAGAATTATCCAAGAAGATAGATGATGCAGAATGGATACGTGTCAGGCAAGAACAACTCATGCTCATTGATGAAAATAGAATGAACACAGTGTGCCATGGTCAAATATATCAAAATAGGATGGCTAACACTTTCAATAGAAAGGTGAAACCTCGGCAGTTCACACCGGGGCAACAAGATTTGAAAAAGATATTCCCCCATCAAGAAGAGGCCAAAAGGAAGTTCGCGCCTAATTGGAAAGGTACTTATGTGGTCCATCGAGTATTATTGGGAGGAGAATTAATCCTAGTAGAAATGGATGACAGAGTCAGCACGATGCCTATCAATTCAGACGCAGTCAAGAGATACTACATTTGAAGACAATAGAATTAGTGTTTTGTTGTAACAGAACTACGCCTGACCTAACTTCCCACAGTGGGATACGTAAGCAACCCACATAGGGTCTGATCCCCCTCTTGTAATAGAAAATCCAAATGTCATTTTACATGTATTTGGAACTACACCACAACTAGATTTCCTTTGGTAGGAATACGTAGGCAATCACATCGGATTCAGTCATCTATTATAATAAAACTATATTTTGGCTTGATTCCATTTGGATACGTAGGTAGTCCGAGTGAGACTCATCCATATAATTTCGAAATTTACCACTTTGTATCTATTGTAATCGAACTACGTTTTGACCTGATTCCATTTGGATACGTAGGCTTTTTGTGTTAGGATTGGTCATTTCTTTTCATTCCATCCCATTTCATCTCCTCATTTTTTTATCCCCGAACTATGTTCAGACCCGATTCCTCTTAAATACGTAGGCAACCTAAAAAGGTTCGGCTATAACCATAGGAAAGCCTTTGTAATGCATTGTTTAGATTAGGACGCGATTGCGATGGCAAGAAGCTACGTTATTAGGGGCATATCTAGGAAATCGTCATCAACAGGACAGAGCCATCCAGAAATGATACTCACATCAGAAAGGACTTCTTAACATGTCATAATCCGGAACAACGTTTTCCATAAACATAAATGATTTTTAAAAATAGCTTTTTAGAAATTCTACTCTTCCACCTACCGAACTTCGTGGTATAACCCACCAGATTCGGGGCAAGGCCAGGTCTATGATCAACAAAAATCAATGCCTCCCACACTATGAATTTTCTTTGAGCACATGATTGACAGGAACCAAAGGATACTAGAGCATGCCGGAGTCAATAATGGCCCCACTACAATTTCATGAGCCCCTATCTCACCTTTATTATTCAATTCAGTTTTCTCAAATAGTTAAGGACTAACTTCGAACTCTTTGAACGTATTCCGGAGTCAAGTCTTCGACGCAATCGAAGCGCCCTGTATATATTAAATTGCGTGTTGTGCCAATCGAAGCATCTTGTACATGTTAAGTTGTCGGCCCACCGATCAGAGCCTTGTATATAGCAAATTGTCAACTTCGTCAATCGAAGCCCTATATATATCAAACCATCCACTTCGCTTACTAGAGCACTTTGTATAGATTGTATCGGTCGCCCTGCCAATCAGATCACTTTGTATATAAATCACCGTCACTCTGCCACATAAGAGATTCCTAGTAGATAGTTGCAAACCTCGTCGCCAACTTCACCATTCGAAGAATGGACCATTCAATTTCTCTACATGTTCCACCGATTGACGACCACAAATTAGTTCTGCAGTCAAGATTATCTCTTGGGCATGCTCATTTACTTCTCCGCTTTATCTTGAATGTTTTGACATTTTATTTGTGCAGCTTACATGCATTTTACATTCAAAGTAAAATACTCTCATCGCATGGGGATACTCTCATCGTGCGGAGATTTTAAATTCAAATTCAACTACTCCCATCGCGTGGAGAAACTCCCATCGTGCGAAGATTTTAAATTCAAAGTCAACTACTCCCATTGCATGGAGATACTCCCATCATTCGGAAACTTTAAATATGAAGTCAACTACTCCTATCATGCGGAGATACTCCCATCACGTGGAGATTCAAATGCCCCAACAACTGAGGAATAATACACAACCCGACTAACAATCAAGTCAAATTCAAAGGCCCATCCCTGGCATCCCAAATAATGTTCCAGAGCTCGAAGGCTTTAGATTGAGACATCCCATCTTCCCAAGATCCCAAATAACGTCTATCCAACAGCCAAGCATCATTATTCATGCATATTTACATCATATCTTAACGTATTTGCATTACGATATGGGTATGTGTGTATCATCGTTACTAGTCCAAACACTACAACGTGGAACTTCTTCTAAGCAACAAACCAAGTTACACTGCTATAAGGGACAACAAACTTATAAGCGAGTCAAGGATCTAAACGCCAACTCAATTCGACCAGTAGATCTACAAAATAGTCAAGTCTTTCAAATCTTACAATCAAGCTACAATTCAAAAGTCATTGGGTACCAAAATCTTCCCGTCTTGCAATATCATCATAACATGATATTGGGGAAATTCCTCCAAGCGCAACTCTCTCTAAATCATCATTTCAGAACTACATGAGGTCTGATCCTTATTAAGCCCAAGGTTTGTAGGCGATTCAAAGCCAGAATTCGTCCCCTAATCTCTCACAGCTCATGATCTTTCCTGGTCCCATGTGTGTTGCACCCTATTTTATACGAGTCAAAATATGATTCAACTAGTGCTTTCCCTATTGTAGGTGAAAGAGAGTCGCCACCTAATATATAAAGATATACTAGGGCACCTATTTATTTATTAGATTATTATCCTATTAGTCTACTAGCCGGTGAGGTTTAGGTAAGGGTTCTTGTTCTTCTAAGGGGAAGGTGTTAGGCACCCCCTAGAATCTATATGAGGTAGCTCCATAGGACTTGGACTAAGTTTAGAAAAGTGGTTGCCTACAGTCTATCTAGTTTAGTACTTAAAGTTTGTGGTCTATTCTAAATCTTGTTTAAAAGCCTACTTGTTTTTTGAATAAGAGGTTGTATATGCACTTTGAAAAAATGGGCATGGGTTTTGTAGAAGGCTGTAGTTTGTAAAATGCTTGTAGTTTGTAATGCTGGAGTTTGGATCTTTGGCCTGCTTATGAGTTTGTTATCCCTCATAGTATTGTAGCTTGGTTTGATGCTTAAAAGAAATTCCACGACGCGATGTTTGATCCCGCAAAAGAAAATACACACATACCCATATATCGTAATGCAGATACGTTAAGATGTGATGTAAATAATGCATGAATAATGATGCCTGGCTATTGGCTAGCCATTATTTGGGGTCGGGGCAATGGGATATTTGAATCTGAAGTCTCTGAGCTCTGGAGCATTATTTGGGATGCTAGTGTTACGACCCAAAATCCCAACCCGTCGTGATGGCGCTTAAAACCCCGACTAGGCAAGTCAAATATAACAATAAAGAACCAAACCAGCAAAATTCTTAGAAATAGCATAAGTCTGAAATGTCAATATGAAAAGATACTGCTAATATAAGATAAATACCCTAGAAACTGGTAAATACAGAGTCATGAGCTCTACATCAAAATACAAGACTGAAAACTAAATAGCAATACTGTCTGAACTGAAACAACAGTACATAAGAAAAGACAAGTCAAAACTAGAGCCAAGAATGCAGCTCTACCTCGCTTCTCGAAGCTCAGTCTAACAAGCAAGTCTACTACTGATAACTGGTCACCACACCTGGATATTCACAATTAAGTGCACATTGTAGTATGAGTACAACTGACCCAATGTACCCAA
Organism: Nicotiana otophora; assembly: GCA_000715115.1. Lineage (NCBI taxonomy): Eukaryota > Viridiplantae > Streptophyta > Magnoliopsida > Solanales > Solanaceae > Nicotiana > Nicotiana otophora. Next base: position 143,725 of record AWOL01S0005865.1, read on the forward strand.
TAAGTATAGTAACGAACCTCGACGAGGTAAAAGAAGCGAGAACTATAAATGATACTAGCTATAACCTACACAATTTCATCATTTTTAATAAGTGTAGAACAATAATGAAGTCAAGTCATAAAGCACAAAAAGAAGCATCTGTGTGTGTATGTGTACAGTTACCCAAAAACTCTGCTCAATCAATTTTCAGTATATAGAGATGATATGCAAATAAATTAGGTAATTAACCATAGAAATTTCAAGTAAAGATGAAATGCAAGATCCAAACTAAACACTAGCCAGACATTCCTCAACCTTTCCATATCCATACCAAACCACTGATCAGGTTTCCTCAATATCCGTGTGTACACCATCAAGAGAGAAACATGAGAGGGTGACCCTAGGCGGATGGATCCATATCCACACACAAGCACGCCCAGTTCAATGTGCTACCTGCTCGGCGTGGTCACATGCTCAATATCATAATCCGCCCGGCGTGGTCAAAGGAAAAACAGTACAATCCGCCCGACCTGGTCACATGCATAACAACATAATCCGCCCGGCATGGTCACATACATAACACAATTCGCCCGACGTGGTCATAGGAACCTAGTCCAAATCATATCACACAAAAGCAAATATACAAGAATACATGTATGTGATGAATGAATAATAGATCTCATACTCCTGAGCAGGTATAAGTGACATGCTAGAGTGTAGACGTGCATAGTGTGCTATCATAGCTCAAACCGGCAATTTCATCACAGAAATAACAATTATCAAGTTCGTTATAATAGGCCCCTATGTATCCTCAAACATGGCTCCAATAGTTCACAACAATGTTACAAATATGAGAAACAACATTGCTTAAAGCTTAACAGTCAACTCTAGGCATATCACATCCTAAGCACTACTCGAGCATGATTAAATAACCCAGTGTTGGCACATAGGCTCAAACCCCACATATGTGTGTAGCCATAACACGTAGCTATCACAAATTATTTGGATCAACCAAGATACTTACCTCAAGCAAGCCAAATTACTCCTCGAACATACACTTCCCGCACGTAACAATCTCCAGACGGTTCGAATCTAGCCAAAATAACGCAATACCATCAATAAAAGTCATAAGAAGTGATTCCAAAAAACAAAGATAAGATCTTTAACTCAAATCAAAAAGTCAACCTTGAGCCCGTACCTCGAAATGCAAAGATATTCACTACTTCCGAACACTCATTTAATTACGAGTCCAACCATACTAAAATCATCAAATTTCGACCTCAAATCGACCTTCAAATCCCCATTTTTCATTTTAGGAAGTTTTTACAAAAATCCCCCTTTTATTCACTTTACTCCACCAAATAAATGATATAAACTAAGATGTAATCATGAATAATGAACAAATCCAAGTCAAAAACACTAACCCCGATCCAAGACGTGAAAATCCCCTCCACAATTGCCCAAAACCGAGCTTTACAACTCAAAATATGGTACAATAACTCTAACCCTCGAAATGGCTTTTTAATATTTTTCCCAGGTGCTTAACCTTTGCGAACGTGGAAGAAACCTCACGTTCACGAAGCACAACTTTGCCTTCAGCCAAAATTCTCCATCGCGAACGCGACAGCCCAATCGCGAACGCGATGACCAACTAGACCACGCCTACGCGAAGGCTTAAGACCCAGTGCCCCTCAGCTGACCTCTCATCTATGCAAACGTGACCACCCACTCGCATTAGTGAAGGGAAGTGACCTCCAAAGCTTCACGAACGCGTTACCTTTCTCGCGAATGCGAAGAAGCATACACCAGACACCAGATCAGCTATCCAAACATGAAGGGATTGGTCCGAAACTCGTCCGTAACACACCCGAGGCCCCTAGGACCTCAACCAAAATAATACCAATAAGTCCTAAAACACAACACAGACTTAGTCGAAGCCTCAAATCACATCAAACAATATCAAAATCATGAATCGCACCCCGATTCAAGCCTAATACACAAATGAACTTCCAACTTCTAAAACTAATGCCGAATCATACCAAACCAATTCTTATTGAACCTCAAATTTTGTACACAAGTCATAAATGACACAACAGACCTATTCCAACTTGCAAAACCAAAATCCCAGCCCGATATCAACAAAGTCAGCTCTCGGTCAAACCTCTCAATCTTCCAAACCTTCAACTTTCTAATTTTTGGCAAAATGCACTGAATCAACCTACGGACCTCCAAATCAAAATCCTAACATACTCCTATGTCCAAAATCACCATACGAAGCTATTAGATCCATCAAAACTCTATTCTAGAGTCGTTTACACAAAACACAAACTTCCGTTAACTCTTCCAACTTAAGCTTTCAACCTTAGGACTAAGTGTATCAATTCACTCTGAAACATCCCCGAAACCATACCAACCACTCCGAAAATTCATATAACCACAAATAAATATAGAATAAGCAATAAAAAGGGAAACGCGGATATAATACATAAAATGACCGGCTGCGTCGTCGCAGTCAGGGATGGGCCTTTGAATTTGACTTGATTGTTAGTCAGGCTATATACCATTTCGCAGTTGTCGGGGCATTAAGCCTCCTCATGATGGGAGTATCTCCACACGATGGGAGTAGTTGACTTGAAATGTAAAATACCTCTGCACTATGGGAGTATCTCCACACGATGAGAGTAGTTGGCTTGAAATGTAAGAGCATGTAAGCTGCATAAATAAAACGTCAAAACATTCAAGATAAAACAAAGAAATAAAGGAGCATGCCAAATAGGTACTCTTGACTACAAAACTATATTGCGGCCGTCGATCGGCAGAACGTATGGAAATATTGGATGGTCCGTCCTTCGATTGGCAAAGTCAGCGAGGAAAGTTGCATTTATCTATTTGGAATCTTCGATATAGTGGAGCGACGGTGCGATATGTGCGAGGTGCTCTAGTTGGCAGAGCGAACAAATTGCTATATATAGGACTCTGATTGGCAAAGTCAAGGTGCTCCGATTGATTGAGCGGATGGTTTGCAATATACAAAGCTCCAATTGGTGGGGCCGACAACTCGTTATGTACAAGGTGCTTTGATCGACTGAGCAGAAAGTTTGCTATATACAGGGTGCTCTGCATGGATAAAAGTCTTGGCTCTAAAATACCTGCAAAGAATTTGAAGTTAGTCCTCAATCGTATAAGAAATACGTTGAATTATGAAAGAGAGATAAGGGATCATGAGATGGTAGCGGATCTGTCATTGTTCCCTAGTGTGCCTCAGTATCCTTTGATTCCTATCGGTCCTGTGCACAAAGAAAAATTCTTAGTAAGGATATGGGGTGTTGGTTAGTCTTGATCGCAGGCCTGTCCCTTCCCCAAGTCTGGTGGATTATGCCACAAAGTTCGGTAGGCGGAATAATAGTTTTCTTGAAAACGTTTTGAAAATCGTTCATTGTTTTGGTAAATGTCGTCATTCCAGATTATAACATGTTTAGAAGTTCCCTTCGATGCGAATGTTGTTTTTGGATGGCCCGGTCCCGGTGGCGATGATTCTCAGAGATGCCCCTGATGATGTGGCTTCTTGCTATCGCAATCGTGTCCTATTCTAATAACTGTATTACAAAGGTTTCCTAGGATTATGATAGAACCTTTTTAGGTTGCCTCCGTATCCGAATAGAATCAGGTCTTAAAGTAGTTCGAGGATAGTGATGAATGAATTATGATGATAACTGAGCCTGACTCAAGAAGCCTATGTATCCAAATCGAATCAAGTAAAAACGTAGTTTGATATCAATAAATGCAAAACGATAATAAATTGAAATGTAATGGCTGAGTCAGACTCAGACTGCCTACGTATCCAAATGGAATCAGGCCAAAATGTTGTTCAATTACAATTGACGACTGAATCCGATGTGGATTTCATACGTATTCCCTCCAAATGAAATCAAGTTGTGGGGAAGTTCCGAGTACATCAAAAATGATATTGGATTTTCTATTACAAAAATGGGGAGGGAGACCGGACCCTATGTGGGTTGCCTACGTATCCCACCATAGGAAATCAGGTCAGACATATTTATGTTACAACCAAACCCTAATTCTCCTGTTTTCAGATGTAGTATCTCTTGATTACATCTGAGTTGATGGGCTTCATGATGACTCTACCGACCATTTTTGCTAGGGTCAAGGCTCCTCCCTACAACACTCGATTGACCACATAAGGTCCTTTCCAATTTGGCGCGAACTTTCTTTGGCTTCTTCCTAATGGGGGAATATATTCTACAAAACCAATTGCCCCGGTGTGAATTGCCGAGGTTTCACTTTTTAGCCGAATACGTTGGCCATCCTATTTTGATACAGTTAACCATGACATACTGCGTCAATTCTCTTTTTATCGATGAGCATGAGTTGCTCCTGCCTCACACGTATCCATTCCGCATTGTCTAACTTGGCTTCTTGAATGACCCTCAAAGATGGTATCTCGACCTCTGCGGGTATCACGACTTCCATGCCATATACCAACATGTATGGCGTTGCCCTGGTGGATGTTCTCATAGTGGTATGGTAACCCAATAAGGTGAAATATAGCTTCTAGTGTCATTGCGTGTGATTGTCCACTATCTTCCGTAAGATCCTTTTGATGTTTTTGTTGACTGCTCCATTCATTGCAGTGGAATTACAGTGGACAAATCTGAACTTCTCGCAGATCTCCCTCATGAGATCGATGTTAATATTAGATGCATTATCAATGATGATTGACTCTAGGATTCCAAATCTGCATACTGTGTTGGTTCGGACAAAATCTGCCACTACTTTCTTTATGATGGCCGTGTACGTAGAAGCTTCAACCCATTTGGTGAAGTAGTCGATGGATTCCAGGATGAAACAATGTCCATTGATGCAGCGGGTTCTATAGGTCCAATCACGTCCACGCTCCACGTGGCAACGGCCATGAAGAGCCCATTACATTCAGCTCATTAGGTGAAACCCGGATGAAATCCCCGTGAATCTGGCACTGGTGACATTTCTACATGTAGAGGATACTATCACTTTCCATGGTCATCCAAAAGTATCCGGCCCTTAAAATCTTCTTGGCCAAAATAAAACCATTCATGTGAGGCCCACATGTTCCTACATGTATCTCTTCTAGTATTCTTGTGGCCTCAGTGGCATCTTCATACCTTAATAAAAGTGTCCTGAGTGCTCGCTCTAACCACTGGTGGCATTGGGTATTCTCTTGCTTTAAGGAAATATTTGATGTCATAATACCATGGCTTAACATATGGCTCTTCATCTACATGGAAACAATACGCATATTGATCCCGATCATCTATCTCAATGGGGTCGATGTAATTCTTCTTTGGTTGTTGGATCATAAAAAACAAGGTTGCAAGAGCGTCGACGAACTCACTCTGGATTCAAGAAACATATTTTCACTCAATTTTGGTAAATTTCTTACACAACTCTTTTACGCAGTGCAGGTACAGGAAGATCTTGACGTTCTTGGTGGTCCATTCACCTTGAACTTGGTGTATCAGCAAATAAGAATCTCCTTTGACCAGAAGCTCTTGGATGTTCATGTCGACTGCCATCCTTAGCCCAAGGATGCATGCCATATTCTACCATATTATTTGTGCAAGGGAACCTTATCTTGGTTGAAGCTGGGTAATGTTGTCCTGACTTAGAAATTAGAACTTCCCCAAATCTTACACCTTTGAAATTTGTTGCCCCGTCGAAAAATATTCTCCACCCTGGGTATGACTTTCCAATATCATCCCTTGTGAACAACACTTCTTCATTTGGGAAGTACGTAGTGAGTGGCTAGTAATCATTGTCTACCGGGTTCTCTGTGAGGTGATCGGCCAATGCTTGTCCCTTGATAGCTTTCTATGTTACGTACACAATATCGAAATCATTGAGAAGAATATGCAATTTGGCTAACTTTCTTGTTGGCATCGGCTTTTGGAAGATGTACTTGAGCGGGTCGAGTCGGGATATAAGATGTGTGGTGTATGCTGACATTTAGTGCCTTAACTTTTGAGTGATCCAAGTCAAAGCCCAGCAGGTCTGCTCCAACAAAGTGTATCTGGCCTCATATGGTGTAAAATGTCTTGCTCAGGTAATATACAAGTCCTTCCTCCAGTCTCGTCATGTTGTCCCAACACACATCCAAATGAATTATACAAAATATACAAGTATAGTAACAGCGGTTTCCCAGGTTCGAGAGGGACTAAAACTAGTGGATTTTACAAATACTCTTTGATCATGTTGAAAACTTTCTGACATTCTTCCGTCCACTATGTAGCACCATTCTTCTTCAACCACTTGACGATAGGCTCGCAGATTACAGTTGACTGGGCTATGAATCTACTATGTAATTCAATCTACCCAGGAATCGTATCACGCCCTTCTTACTCTTAGGCAATGGAAAGTTTTGAATTGGCTTGATCTTCGAAGGATCCAATTCTATCTCTTTCCCGCTGACAATGAAACCTTATAGTTTTCCGGCAGGGACCCCGAATGAACATTTTGTAGGATTTAACTTCAAACTGTATCTCCACAAACGTCCAAAGAACTTCTTCAAGTCATTCAAATGATCTGCACTCTTCTGAAATTTGATAATGATGTCATACACATATACCTCGATCTCCTTATGGATCATGTAATGAAAGAGGATTGCCATGGCTCTCATGTAGGTAGCATCGTTGTTCTTGGGACCAAACGAAATGACCCTATAATAAAAAACTCCCCATGGCATGGTGAACACAGTCTTCTTCATGCATCAAGATCTAGTGGCACCCGGCAAAATAATCCATGAAAGACTGCAACTCATGCTTCGAGCAGTTATTGATAGAGATATGAATGTTTGGTAGAGGGAAATCATCCTTTGGACTAGCTTTTTTGAAATCTCGATTTTCCATACATATCCTAATCTTCCCAACCTTCTTCGGTACTGGTACGATGTTTGCCAACCAGTTAGGATAATTGGTGACTCTTACTACATTTGCCTCTATCTCCTTTATGACTTCTTCTTTTATCCTTAAACTGAAATCTGGCTTGAATTTTCAAAGTCTTTGCTTGACTGGTGGTCTGGCAGGATCGATGGGCAACCAGTGCGAGATGATGTTAGTGCTAAATCTAGGCAAGTCGTCATATGACCAAGCGAATACATCGACATATTATTGGAGGATCTCTACCAATTCATCTTTATGCTCAGTCTTCAAATGAATGCTGATTCGAGTTTCTTTCACGTCTTCTTCATTTCCAAAGATGATTACTTTTATTTCTTCAAGGTTGGGTTTCTTCTGGCTTTTTAACTGCTCAATCTCTTGAGGGAGATTCTCAGGCATCATGCTTTCGTCGTAATCTTCGTAGTATGGATCGTTTTGCTGGAGGGTTTCGTTGCATCTCATAATCGCAAAATGTGTTTTTATCGATTTGATTACTGAAAGGAAAAAATTAAGTATAATTAAGAGCTAAAACTGAATTTGCAATGATTTTAAGAAAGGTGATTCTTTTATTTCATTAAAAGGAAACATCTCAGCATTCAAAGAGGTAATTAACAAAAAGGTACAGGCACAGTTCATGCCTCAATTGATCGAGCGCTTTTCAAAATTACTAAATTCCACACTACCAAGACTCTCGGCGAACCAGAGATAGACAGACAGTCCAATTTTGCAAAGCCTCTCCTGGTTTGGCATCTTGAATGGTCATTGTCTTGATATCAGCTTCGTCGCAGCATTCCTCTATCATAGTCACAAACAATTTTCCCATTCCATCAACGATGGCATCCTCTGGTGTTGAGCTCTGACCCGGACCCGGACCCGGACACGGAACATGCTATGGTACAAAAGCCTTCTTTCCAAGGTTACCGGTGTAAGTCTTTCCAGTTGTAGGTTGATACCCTAATCCAGTGTCACCCTTATGTCCTTTTGGTTCAATCGGCTCTGTTATCCCATCTGATCGGGCTCCTAATCCAGTCCTCGATCGGTACCCATACTTTATCATCTCTTTTATTTCCATCCTTGACCTGTACTACAACTACATACCCTGATTCTGCTCATTCTTCTCCATCTCCATGGTTTGCATGATCTCTGCTACATGAAAGGCGACCCCATGCAATCCTTCTATGAAGGGGACAACATGCTCTAAATAAGCTAACCGGATCCATTCTCCATGAACTCTTGGCAATCCCACTCAAACTTCATACACTGATGGAGGGTGGAGGGACCTTCCCCTGCCATGTGTATCCAGGGCCTTCTAGAAATAGGTTCTATGAAGATGAAATGTCTATCGCTTGTAATAATATTGGTAACTCAACTGGTCCAATCTGTAAGGCTAAGTAGATTTCTCCAATGACATCCTTCTGCAACCTATCGAAAGCCCTCACTCTTAATTGGCTTTCCATCACCTTCCTCAAATGAATACCCAATTCCCGTGAAGTAGAAAATAGACAAATGTTTACTCCAGATCCTCCGCCTACAAGCACTCAAGACACAACTTTATCCCCACGTTTGACTGTGATGTGCAAAGATTTGTTATGATCCATACCCTCCACAGGGAGTTCATTTCTTCGAAAGGAAATCATGTTTGCCTCAACCATATTTCCAATGGTTTCTACTAACGCCTTGTTTGTAGTATTTCTTGGCATACTTACTCCACTTAATACCTTCACCAAAGCATCCCTATGACTGTCGGAGCTCATCAACAGATCCATGATCGATATGTGAGCTGGGGTCTTCCTTAACTGTTCCTCCAGAGAATATTCTTTGACTAGCATCTTGCTCCAAAATTCCACCGCCTCAGCATCCGTTATGTTTCTTCTTTGGTTATATTCTCTACTTTGATTCCCTAGGTCTATCTCCTCTGAGGCGTAACACCTTCCTGACCTGGTCATCCTGTGGGAAGATGCGGAGTCTGTCATTTTACCCTTTCCTTTCTGCCAGTATGTCCATGGAACTATTTTGTACTCTCAACTTTCCTTACTTCTGACGGCGATGGTGGACCATTGTTATTATGTTTGGACCATCATTGGAGGTTTCAACTGTAGAGGAGTCTTACGGGTAGAGATCTTATAGCCTCGGCATTCCTAATTGTGACAATGGTCCCCTTCAGATCATAATCCTCGTCCAATGCAATCATGTTAGCTCCTTGATTTCTATGGTTTGGCATTGGGTTATGATTCACATTCAATGGAGCCGGAGTACATTGGATGGATCCACTATTGATATGCAGCTCAATCTCATTCTTCAGTCTGAAGTAGTCCTCAGTATCATGCACATGAACACTCGAATGATAGGCACAATGCTTGGTCGCGTCAAAGTATTTGGAAGGATGATCGGGAATTCTCCCTTTCACTGGGTATATCAAACCGGCTCTCATCAACCTTTAAAACAACTAGGCTAAAGTTTTAGCAATTTGGGTGTAGTTCCTGGGATTTTGTTTTTCGAAATTTGGGCATGGTCGTGGTACATAGCTGGTCGATTTTGATGGGTGGTGGTTTGGACTGGAACATATGGTCATGGTGGATTTGGATTTATATGGGCTTGAGGTGGGTTGTATTGAGATTGGGCATTATAATATGGTTTTGTGTTGGAGCGTAGGTGGGTTGGTGTGAAGGATGGGTGTTTATGGGACAAGAGTTGTTTCTGCGAGGTGGACTGGACTGATAGTAGGGAACAATTGCTGATACTTCATCCTTCTTCTTATTCCCATTTCTTATAGAACTAAATTGAATAGCCTTGCTGGTACAGCGGCCATTGACTGTATTTTGCGTGATTTGATGCCTTTTCCAAAAGGTTTCTCATCTTAACCAGTTCGGGAAATTTTTCGTCCCATCATCCCTTTAAAGTAAATTCCCTCTTGGTCCCTAATGAAATACTTGGTCAGCTCATTATTGTCTAACGGGGGTTTGGTCCTGGCAGCCTCTGACCTCCAGCGGCGGGCATACTCTTGAAATGACTCCAAGGGTTTCTTCTGCAAATTCACTAGGGCGAACCTATATGGAGTGATCTCGGTATTGAACCATAAATGGTTCATAAAATCCTCTGCCATGTCTTTCCACTCTCTACAATTTTTGGAGTCTTGGCGGATATACCAGATGAGCACCTCTCCTGTAAGGTTCCTTATAAATAACTTCATTCTCAACATTATATTCCTTCTTACCCCGACCAGCTTGTCGTAATAGGCTCTCAAATGTGTGTGGGGATCATTAGTTCAATCAAAGATGTCGAACTTCGGAGCCTTATAACTTACGAGCATGTCAAGATTGGGATGTCTACAAAAATCTTTAAAATCCAGGCTCTCGCTCCCTCGAGCAACCTGGAGATTCTTCATCTGCTTTCTCAACACTCGCAACTGTTCTGACACTGACTCCTCCTCCTTGTTCTTTGATTCCTTTTCAATCTCAACATATTGATCAATCTCGTATGGAACTCTGACCGTGATGGGCGCTGTAAAGGTAGGTTCTGAGGTGGCATATACATGAGGAACACACCGCTCGTGTGTAGCGGTGTGTGTTGTAGGTATGTGCTGGGTCTGATTGTTGGCAAAAGTGACGTTGTCACAGGGAGGGGTATGAACTCAGTTGGTAGTGGCTGGTATATTTTGTGGTGTGTGGACATACTTTGGGACATAAGGGGTATTTATAGGAGGATTTGGTAGATTTCCGGGGGTTAATGCTGGTACAACCTGTGTTGTGGGATTTGTAGTGACTGTGGTTGGGGTAATGTTTGTTTGTCGGGTGGTTGAAGGGAAGCAATCAGGGATTGAGTCTTGTTAACAGCCAATTTTGACCCACCCTTTTTAAATTAATTTATTTATACTTAATAATTTACAATAAATATTTTAAAAGTGTTTTCTAGTAATAAATATTTATGTTTTACTAATTAATTAAGTATTAGTTTTAAAATTAATCGCGTAGTATTAAAACTATGTAATTACAAATATATTTAGTATTTTGAAGATTATTAAAATAATTGTTATATATACATTTCCCATGTTCTATAATTAATTTGATAAATTACTCTTTAATTTCTAGTTAATTACATAATTATGTGAAATTCGAAATTAATGTTGCAATTTAGAAAACTAAAGTATTTTTATAAATAATTAATTAAAACAATCAGTAGTATGTATAGTAATTATTAGTTTTACCACATTTATTCAAAATTGTTATGTTTATTTAAATTAAATTCAAAAAGGTATTAAAAGACTAAAGGGCTATAATTGCAATTCTCAATCAGGTGTAAAATAACTATTCTTCAAATTATCTTCAGCCCAATTACTAAGGACCAAATGAAATAGACCCAGTCCAAACATCCCTATCTCTTCCTCGGTGGCGATCCAAGCCACTTTCTTTACACCAATCACGGCACTCCACATCACACTCCCTCACCACTAACACAAGAAGCATAATGAATCTGAGCCATCTGTTCCTCAGATCAATGGTTCACAATTGGCCTCTGTTTCTCTTTAATTTAAAAACCTTGAAATCTAATCTCAACCATCTGATCATATTAATCCAACGACCACCGATGTTTCTCACTTAAATCATTTCTAAATTTTTAATTATCAAAATAATTGGAGCAGTTGATCAGCAGATCCAACGGCTCCATTTCCATCTCTCCTCTTTAATCTTAGAGATGAATCCAATTACCCCAAAATCCTAATCATTTCTCTTTGACACAGCCGCCTTCATTTCTATTTCCTCTCTCTTTTCTCTCATCCTTTCTAACCTATCAGTCATGTAAACCTTTCATGAATCAGTGCAAGGTCAATACCTTCACCAAATCATCCTTACCTGCTTCTCCATCCCCGAATCCCACTAATTTTCCCTTTTTCTCTTCAAATCTGAGAGATTAGACGCGGCCAGTAAGGTTAAAACCCCATTCTTTCATTCTTTAAAATCAGACCTATAGATTCGTCTCCTTTGTCCCTAGGTGATGAAGCCAGTGAGTCCAGTTTCCATTATTTTCGATTGAATTCAAAACCCCTCAATTTGAAACCCTAGACCTAAATGATGAAACTTCATTTCATCTAGTTTCACACTCGTTCGTCCAAATTGGAGCATGCATGTGCACGTTTCAGAGCTTCATCATCAATATTCTATACCCAAAGGTCAAACATAGTGACCGTTGGGTTTTGGGGCTTTGTCCGATGGGTTTTCCTTCAACGGTCAATTTCTCTCCACTCAGGTAAAGGTTTCATTCATGTTTCCCTCTATTTCTTTCTGATTTCACTCAAACTTGCTGGCATCATCGATCATTCATCACTTCCCACTATTGTTTTGAATCTGGGGAACCCTAAGAGCCTTAATGGAACTCTAAAAGAGGGCTTTTAATGTTCTTATTGATTTCCTTTTTTTTCATTTCTAAGTACCTTCACTACTTCAAGTTTGAAGCCTTGGGGTCTTAAGCAACTAAGAGAGATTCTTGTTTGGTTTGTTTCTCTCGAAAAGGTCAGTACATTCCTAACTTCTCTCTTTTGATCATCTTATTAGGGTGCTATGAACATGCTCATTGTCTTCTGTTAATTGAAGTTGTTTGTATTGTTATCATTGATACACAAAAATGTTATCTCCATGTTCAAGATAAGGTGCTATTCGTACGTGATCATTTGTCATATTTCTGGGTATCCTCAAACATATGTCGACTAGCCTGTTATATGACTGTAACAACTCTTATATCTAAATCCTAGTAGTCTACATGATTAATTCCCCTTAATGTGCTTTAAATAGCTGTTCATGTTTATCTAAACTTCATAGTTTTTAAGAGATGATTTTGTTGTGATATCTACCTCTACATATTATTTCCCTACCTTCTGTTTGTCTTGTGGTCAAGTTTATTATTTGACAATCCTAACTGAGATGAATCTGAAAGTTCATATACTTTAATTGAGGAATGAAAACCCAAGTATTTGGATGCCTTACTTCTCTATGCTTGTATATTCTAACTCTGAAGGCAACTTCTGGGTTATCACTATGACATTCTCATGATTTCATCTAGTTAATGGTCGTATCTGTTGAAACATTCTTGTTTGAGGTTAACTTTTATGAATATCAATGACCCTACTATATATATTCTACGAAGATTAAGTCATCTCCTTCTCATAAAAAGCAAGTCATAATCATGTTTGTTGACTGGTAGTTGCTGTTAAGTTAAATTTAGATGTCTCATGTTTAGATCTAACCCTTAGCTGCATGTTTAAGTCAAGACCTATTTAGGTATAGTGCTTTCTTGCCTTTAGTCTCTTTGATGCTACTGCTGACATTTAGTTGTCAATAAGGTATCCACCACAAAGTAGAACCCAGTCATTCTTGTTATAGCCAAAATGACAATTTTTTGTTGAGTATGATTGTTTCACATTTAGATACTAATTTAGACTATGCACCTGAGTTAAACTTGTCTTGGTATAACACTTCCCTTATCTATCACCCCTCTCCCTTCATGATATGTTTAACTTGATTATGTAACATGTAAATCTCCCTTGTCTGTATAGGGTTATAACCTCACCTGAAGAGTCTATGTATAACTGACTGAATATTGCATTTATCTATGTTTGACTCTATGATTCCATGTTCTTGTCTAAACTGTACTCACTCCTTTTCTCATTGCAAATTTGAACTGAACCTGATCTCTAAATCTTATGGAAAGATCTGTGTTGATATTTTCTGAACATGATGGCTTGTTTAATGTTAATACTATTATGAATGTGATCATGTTGACCCCTTTATGGATTTCATGTTCAATTCTGTGAACCTGTAGTCATGTTGAGAGTTTGATCCTGTTTCTAGTACCTGTGATAACTTCTGTAAAAGTGGTCAGTTATAACTATTTTGTCTGAACCTTTACTGATGTCCTTTAGAAGTTCCAAGTAGTGTTACTGTTTCATGCATGTGCTAGTGGTAAGACCTAAGCTAACCAATCCATAATTAGTCTAGCATAGTAGAAATATTTACATCTTTTGGGTTGCTGCACACCTGAACTCTGTATATCTTACCTTCTTTTTGAACGAACTTTTTTTACTAATGCTTAGACCTCTAACAGTATGTTATCATGTTTCTGCTTCTCTCATGTATGTGCTCGAAGTCTGACCTTTAGGTTTATCTGATATGTGTATTGTTCATTTTGTATCTAATATAGTCTGTGTGCCCTTATGTTATTCTGTTAGAAGGGTGAGTATACTTTTACTGTAAGTGATACTGTAGCATTTAGTTTACATTGAAACGGCCTCATTGGCATTTAAACCCATAAGGAAAAATATGCTTTTAGTGGTTAGAGATATTTGGGAGTTGAGCTTGACTCTAGGTTAGGCTGCTCTTCCCTGCACGAGCATTACCCTGGGCCTTGAGTCCCTTGAAAACTTTGAATTGCCGGGGGATTGAAAGGGGCATCGACCTTGAGTAGAACCCCCTCCTTATCCTTTAATTCATTGACACTTTTCATTCATTAAGGGTTTAGTTTTTAATGACAACGAAAGATTTTCAATGTAAATCATTTGCCATGTATAGCCACCACATTAGTATAATTTCTCGTAGTGTTTGAATATTGATGTTTTAACATGTTTTGTTCCAGTCGTTTGTCTATATATTCCGTACATGGTTGAATATTTTGAACATATGGAGCACGTATCTAATGACTCTCTTTTTTCTTTTGGGCATGTACATCCATTTGGGCCTGCTGAGTTTCTAAGGAACTCAGACCCAATCCCAGCCTTGTCACATTTCCTAGAAAGTCCAAAATCAGCTGTAGCCACATATCTCTACTACTGAGCCTACTTTCTTGAGGCACAATTACCAGAGTCCAGTCCTCTTTCCCTCAATTCCTTTGTTATTATCTATTGCTTCTTTAGTCTAGTCTACTCTATCATTACCTTTTATCTACTGCCTTGTTTCTTTATAGCATCTTTGTTGTCATATATACAATACTCGTAAATTAGATTACATACTTTATTTCCATGCTTTAAGATAATATAAACATATGCAAGCCTTAAATAATATATGATTTAAAAAGAATTAGTTAGTAATTAATCCTAATTTTTGCTAATTATAATATGCTCTTATCATCATTATGTTTTCACTCACCTTCCCTTTTCTTAAAAGATTTTGAGGCCCAGAACATAATAAACACAACAGCCCATTTTCAAAAGGAAATCAGAACTGAATCGCAAGCTTTACTATCACGAGTCAAATCAGAATGTTCCTAAGGGTGAAGTACTGTCGCCCCAAAAGGATTTTCAAAAGACTGATTTTCTCCAAAGTTTTAAAAGCCAAGGTATATCTTATGATCACTTTCACAAACACCGTTTAGAATTATATGAATACCTATTCCCTAAATCAACTGTTTTCATAACTTAACCTCTTTTCACAAGCTTTATAAAATATTGACCATTTACATACATATTTCAAAACTCATTCAACTATATCCACCAACATAGACTCCTTCTTAAATTCACATACTTTAAAGGTCTCACATTCCTTTTATTAGTATCATGCTTTCCCTTAGATATATAGTAAGTCGTTCTCTTTAATAGTAATTAAGCATAGTACAAATAACTGATCCCTTAAAATTAGTCTAGGTCCTATGGAGATACCTCAGGTAGATCTTAAGGGGTGCCTAACACCTTTCCGTTACAATAACAAGAACCCTTATTCATAATCTCACTGGTTTGCAGATAAGGGACATGACTTAGTAATTAAATATGTACCCTAGTATACCTTCAAATATTAGGTGGCGACTCTTTTATCAACAACAGAGAAATCACAAGTTGAATCTTGTTTTGACTAGTGCAAAATAGGTACAACAACATGGTGACTCTGCTAGGGATTCACACTTAGGTTTTGACCTTAGCAGACTTAGACTACCTTGGCATCTAGCTTTATTTGTACATTGCTTTAATTGTAGATAAAATTGCAATTACATGCTTACCTGCTTTATTTTCTCTTTATTCTTATTGCTGCTACACCCTTGTCTGTTACTTCTTTACATACACTATCATCATATTTCTTCCTATAGAGACTTGGCCGTACACTATCACACACAATGGCACGCGAGGGTTGTCTTTTACATTCCTCCGAACCTTATTTTCAAAACTCTCATGTTTTAGAGAATAGCTTTGTTAGGTCAACTGACATAACATATCGCATCCTTCAATCCAATTAAAAAGTAGGAAACACTCTACCTTATGTGAATCATTCCTTGGCACCGACGCACAATTAGGAAAGACACCCTAATGTCAATGGGTCATGCACCCAACGACATGACTTCTGTGGAAAGACAAACAAACTTGACAAGACACTTAAAGATCCAAAACCAATGCTTCAGAAAATGGAAATCAACCGAAACATCCCTGAGATCAGCATGGTAATGGGAGCACCACATAAACTGAAACAGTGGTGGTAGAATATTCATCGGGAACACGAAGATGAGGTTCTGGCGTACATGGGGGCATTAACTGCATTGTTATATTTCTGTGCAGACAGGGTGCTCACTCGCCTGTTGATAGAATTTTCGGATCCGGCTAAGGTGGTATTCAATTTGCAGACTTTGAGTTAGTACCGACATTGGAAGAAGTCATAAGTTTCACATAGTTGTCGTTCAACGGAAGGAAGCCAATATTGCCAGTTACTATGCTTGGTTACCAGTTCTTGGATGCCTTAGGCCTGGCTAACAGTAGGAGTCTTAGAAGTATCGAGGACAGATGGATGAGCCTCAACCCGCGTTTTGATGGATTAGGGCACCGTGAAAGCTGCGAATGGTATTCAGGGGAGTTTCAATGCGACCAGGCAATGTGGGAGAGTCTCAGGCCTATCACTTTCTCAATGGCACTATTGGGACTATTGGTCTTCCCACAGCAAAGGGGTCGGTTCAACATCAACCTATTCCCTATTGTTTTGGCGACCTTCTGAGGCAATCTTCAAGCTACTTTGGTGATGATGGTATTAGCTGAGATGCTGAGGGCTTCGTCCGCATGTGCACAAGGGTATGATTTCTTTAAAGGCAGTAACTTGCTGCTTCATATTTGGGATACTGAACATTTCTTCCAGCAGGAGGCCACCATCGACTACTTCATGGGCGTCAACAATATGATCTGCATACACAACTAAAGAAGGAGACATTGGGTCTCCCCACATGGGCAAGAAGAGTGGAGGGAAATGCTGACCAACCTGAGTGAGGAATGGATCAACTGGAAGCTATCCTGGTTAGGTGTGAGGGAAATCTTGAGAACTCCTCTGAAATACTTCATTGAGTTGATTGGACTTGAAAGTATCCAACCATACTCACCCCTGCGGGTCCTCAGACAGTTCAGGATGATCCAGGATGTGCCTCTGTGGACAAGGACAATACTATACGAGGATGAGCACAGTAGGCAGATTCCAATTCCCAGGATAAGAAGGCGACAAGAAGAGTGGAATGACCTGGTCACAATGTATATGGGTCAAACCTTATGGTGTACTCCTGAGTATTACGTCTATATCAATGAGAAAGAAGAGCTGGCATGGCCAAGTAGAGAGGGTATACCCTAGTTAGAGGATACGGTGGCTGCATTGCAAATTTACCATGAGATCCTCCCATATTACCTTGTGACCACTTCAATGCACCGTCAAGTAGTTCCAGGATCCATTGACCACATGTTGCCACCTACTGAAGATGATGATCGGGTAGTGGAATGCATCCAAATAGAGTCTAGCATAGAGCAAGAAGAAGATCTGAAGGTGGAGTCAGAGTTCAACAATGACAAGGAAGAGTTCGAGGAAGACACGGAAGATTATCTAGAAGAGGAGCCAGAAGAAGAAGAGGATATGGGAAATAACTCAGGGGTTGGTAATTAGAGTTGGTTGATTTCGCTTCATTGTTTCAAGTAATGGACATCTCCTCTTCCTATAACTTGCTTCTGTGAAGGCCCTAGATACATATGATATGAGTCGTTCCATCCACTTGGCACCAATGCATGAAATTTGAGTACGAATGTCAGGAGATCGCGGTTCATGGCGCGTGGGGTCACTCTGCCTATTTGGATTATGTTGTTTCGTTCATTAGAAGGGCTAGACGGAGTTGCTTTCCATGCAGTGGAAATCATGCAGACTACCGAGATGGAAAAGATAGAACAAAACTTGGGAATGCAGTTGTCGTATAGATCCACGATGGCTATGAGGGAGATGATGAAATATGGATACAGGCCCGGAATAGGGTTGGGAGCCAAGTCGGGTGGAATCACATAACCAATTTAATATAATGGGCAGAAAGGAAGGGATGGCATAAGATATCAGCCTCTGGAAGGGAAAGCTCATATCATTAGCTCTAGGAAAAAGGTTTTTGTGCCAGAGCATGTTGCAGGTCCGGGACAGAGTTCGGTACCCGAAGATGATATCATCGATGAGATGGAAAAGTTGTTTGTGAATATGATTGAAAATTGCTGTGAAGAGACTGACATTAATACACCGACTATCAGGGATGCCGAACCAAGGAAGAGTTGCAGACATGGACCGCCAGTCCATCTTTGTTTGCCGGGAGTCATGGTAGTATTGAACACGGTCAATTGAGGCATGCACCGTGTCTGTAACTTTTTGTCATTTGCCTCTTTTGAAGGCTTAAGACATTCCTCTTTTGATGTAATAAAAAGAATCATTTTCTCGAATATTGCAACTTTATTTACCTCTTTACTTATACTTAACTTTTCTTTTCAGTAATCAAACTGCTAAAAACCCGCGTTCCATGATTATGACATGTAACCAAACTGTTGAACGCAATGACTTAGATTGTGAGGAGTATGACAAGAGCATTTTGCACGACAATCTCCCACAGGAAATTGAGCAGTTAGAGAGTTATAAAAAACCCAACCTAAAAAAATGGAAGTGGTCAATCTTGGAAATGAAGAAGATGTAAAAGAAACAAGAATCAACATTCATATAGAAACCGAGCAGAAGGAAACACCGATTGAGCTCCTCCGACAATACATCAATGTGTTCGGATGGTCGTATGATCTCATGCCAGGATTAAGTATTGACATTGTCTCGCATCGACTGCCCACCGATCCTACCAGACCACCAGTCAAACAGAAACTCAGAAAATTAAAACCTGATTTATGTTTGAGGATAAATGAAGAAGTGACCAAATAGATAGAAGCGAATGTAGTAAGGGTCACCAATTATCCAAGTTGGTTGGAAAATATCGTCCCAGTACCCAAGAAAGACGGAAAGATCAGAATATGCATGGATTACTAAGATCTCAACAAAGCTAGTCCAAATGACGATTTCCCTCTGCCAAATATCAACATCCTCATTGATAATTACGCGAAGCATGAATTACAGTCATTTGTTGATTGTTTCGCTGGGTAACATCAAATCTTGAAGCATGAGGAAGATGCAGAGAAGTCGGTCTTCACCACACCTTGGGGGAATTTATTGTTATAGAGTCACGCCGTTCAGTATCAAGTACACAAGCGCCACCTACATGAGGGCCATGATGACCCTCTTTCACATCATCATAAAATCTCGGAAGTGTTCAAAGTATTTGGACGATTTGAGGAAACTTTTCGAACGCCTGCGAAGGTACAGTTTGCAATTGA
The DNA here is from genome assembly GCA_000715115.1 of Nicotiana otophora. NCBI lineage: Eukaryota > Viridiplantae > Streptophyta > Magnoliopsida > Solanales > Solanaceae > Nicotiana > Nicotiana otophora. The sequence continues at coordinate 163,252 of AWOL01S0005865.1, forward strand.
ACCCACGAAAGTGCGCATTCTAAGTCCCCGCTGGAAAGTTGTTGGGCTTCATTATAAGTAGGAAGGGAATAGAGCTGGATCCATCAAAAATCAAGGCTATTCAGGAATTACCACCGCTAAAGAGCAAGAAAGATGTAATGCGTTTCCTGGGTAGATTGAATTACATCAGTCGCTTCATACCCTAGTCTACGGTAATCGGTGAACCCATTTTCAAGTTGTTGAAGAAGGATGCTACCACAAAATAGACAAAAGAGTGCCAGAAAGCCTTCGACAGAATCAAAAAATATCTGTCAAATCCTCTAGTATTGGTTCCCCCCAAACCCGGGAAGCCGTTGTTGCTCTACTTGTCAGTCTTGGATAACGCCTTTGTCTATCTGATGGGACAACATGACAAAACTGGGAGAAAGGATCATGCCATCTACTACCTAAGTAAGAAGTTCACGCCATGCGAGGCCAAGTATATTATGATAGAACGTACTTGTTGTGCCCTAACTTGGATTGCTCAGAATCTAAGGCATTGTATGTCAGAATACACTACACATCTGATGTATCGGCTAGACCCGCTCAAGGACATCTTCCAGAAGCTAATGCCTACCGGAAAGCTAGCTAAATGGAAAATTCTCCTCAGCGAATTTGACATTGTGTACATAACTCAAAAGGCTATCAAAGGACAAGACTTAGCCGACCACCTCACAGAAAATCCGGTTGATGGGAATTACGAGCCACTTACCAAGTATTTTCCCGATTAAGAAGTGTTATTTGCTGGAGAAGATATTGCAGAATTGTTTCTTTCGATGGATAATGTTTTTTGATGGAGCAACAAACATCAAAGGAGTCGGAATTGGGGCAGTCCTGATTTCGGAATTTGGACAGCACTATCTAGCATCGGCAAAGATAAGTTTCCCTTGTACCAATAATATGGACGAATACGAAGCATGCATCCTTGGGATTAGAATAGCAATCAACATGAACGTCAAAGAACATTTGGTCATAGATACTCTGATCTATTGATACACCAAGTCTAAGGGGAATGGTCGACAAAGAATGTCAAGATACTTCTGTACCTGCGCTGCATAAAGGAGCTTTGCAAGAAGTTCATAAAGATTGAGTTCAGGAACGTCCCCATGGTTCAGAACGAGTTCGTCGATGCCTTTGCAACCCTATCATCTATGATTCAGCATCCAGACAAGAACTACATTGACCCTATCGAGGTAGAGATCAGGGATCCACATGCCTATTGCTTCCATGTAGATGAAGAACCAGATGGTAAACCATGGTATCACGACATCAAGAAGTTCCTTGCGACTAGAGAATACCCGGAGAATGCTACTAATGGTCAAAAGTGATCACTCAGGAGGCTAGCTGACAATGTTTTCCTCAATCGGTAAGTCCTGTACAGGAGGATCCCAGACTTAGGTTTGTTGAGATGTGTAGATACCACTGAAGCAACCAGATTATTGGAGGAAATATATGTAGGAACATATGGACCCCATATGAATGGGTTCACATTATCCAAGAAGATCTTGAGAGTTGGATACTTTTGGATGACTATGGAAAGCGACAGTATCCGCTACATACAGAAATGTCACTAGTGCCAGATTCACAGGGATTTCATCCGGGTTCCACGAAATGAGTTAAACGTAATGGGTTTACCCTAGCCGTTCGCCGCTTGGGGCATGGACGTGATTAGACCCATAGAGACCGCAACATCAAATGGACATTGTTTCATCTTGGTAGCTATCGACTATTTCACCAAATGGGTCGAGGCATCTACTTACAAAGTTGTCACAAAGAAGGTAGTCACAAATTTCGTCTGAAACAACATTGTCTTCAGATTTGGGATACCGGAGTCAATCATCACTGACAATGCCACTAACCTCAATAGCGACCTCATGAAAGAAATCTGCGAGAAGTTCAGAATCGTCCAACGCAATTCCAAATCCTACAAACCACAAATGAATGGGGTAGCCGAGGAAGCCAATAAGAATATCAAGATAATTCTACGGAAGATAGTGGACAATCACAAGCAATGGCACGAGAAACTACCTTTCGCTTTACTGGGTTATCGTACTACCATGAAAACATCCACTAGGGCAACACCATACATGTTGGTATACGACACTGAAGCCATGATACGCAGAGGTCGAAATACCGTCTTTAAGAGTCATTCAAGAGGAAAATTTGGATGACACAGAATGGATACGGGTCAGACAGGAGCAACTCATGCTCATTGACGAGAAAATAATGGATGCAGTATGTCATGGTCAGCTATGTCAGAACAGGATGGCTAGTGCATTTAACAAGAGAGTGAAGCCTCGCCAGTTGGTCTTGAAGAAAATCTTTCCCCATCAAGAAAAAGCCAAAGGAAATTTCGTACCTAGCTAGCAAGGTCCTTACGTGGTTCACTGAGCACTGTCGGTGGAGCTCTAATCTTGGCAGAAATGGATGGAAGAGTCAACACAAAGCCTTTCAACTTATACGCAATCAAGAGATACTATGTCTGAAGACAAATAAAGATAGGTTTTGATGTAATAGAACTACATTCAACCTGACTTCCCACGGAGGGATACGTAGGCAATCCACGTAGGGTTCGGTTTCCCTCCGCCTTTCTCTTGTAATAGAAAAACCAAATATCACTTTTGTATATTGATCAGGAACTATGCTGACTTGATTTCCTTAGAAAGGAATACTTAGACAATCCTCATCGGATTCAGTCGTCTTTTGTAATTGAACTACGTTCTGGCCTGATTCTACTTGGATACGTAGGCTGTCTGAGTCAGACTCGGCCATTCTTAATCTCATCATTTTGCATGTGTTGGAATCGAACAACGTCTTGAACTGATTCCATTTGGATACGTAGGCTACCTGAGTCATGCTCAGACATCTTCATCATATTTTGTCATAATCCACGAACTACGTTCAGACCTGATTCTATTTTGGATACGTAGGCAACCTGAAAGGGTTCGGTCATAACCTTAGGAAAAACCTTGTAATGCATCAATTTGAATTATGACGCAGCTGCGATAGCAAGAAGCTGTGTTTTCAGGAGTATCACGGAAGTTCTACATCAACCGAACAAAGTTTTCAAGAGGATACGCTCGCGCGTGGAGAACCTTTCGTAGCATGGCATAATCTGGAACAACGACTTTCCCTTAAAAACAAACTATTTTCAAAATATTTTCTAAAGACAATATATATATATATATATATATATATATATATATATATATATATATATATATATATATACCATAATTTGTTCCATATACCGAACTTCGCAGCGCAATCATGTCAAAGGCCGAGGCAAACCAACACTGTGGTCGAAAAAACCAACTTCTCCTGCCCCTCCCCCCCCCCTCCCCGAGAAGTTGTCTTAGAGTGTAGGGTCAACAAGGTGTAAAGAGGCATTAGGACCACACTAGGGAAAATGACAAACCCACCACTTGTCTAAGATTATCTCTCTTCCTTATTTACTTGAATATTTCTAGTACAGCTAAAGCTAACCTTTGAATCCTTTGCAGGTGGTACCTTAGAATAAGACAGTTGATATGGAAAAACCTGTACATATCAAATTTCCTGCTCAACCAATCAGAGCACCATGTACAAAACGAGTCGTCGACTCCACCAATTGAAGTCATGTATATAACAAACCGTCAGCTCAATCAATTGGAGCGCAAAGTACAAATAGAATGTCGTCTTCGCCAATTGAAGTCCTGTATATAGCAAACCGCCAGCTCAATCAATCGAAACACCCTATACAAATCAAACGTCGCCTTCACCAATCGGAGCTTTGTATATAGCAAACTGCAAAACTCTACCAACAAAGCAATTCGCATCGCTGCTCCGTTGCAACGGATGCCAGAATAGACAGTCGCAAACCTGCCGCAACTTAGCTTCACAGTCAAGAGTACCTCTTGGGCATGCTTTTATTTCATTTCCTATTACTTTGAATGTTTTAACGTTTTGTTCACGCCGCTTCATGCATGATTGCGGTCTAGTCAATCACTCCCAAGCGGAGATTATTTTATATTTCAGTGCAAAGGTCGCCCAACAAGCAAAGACATTTCCCAGTGCAAAGCTCTCCCAACAAGCGGAGACACACTTCTACAAATCAAGCTCTCCCAAGAAGCGGAGACAAATTTCAAATGCTCCGACAGCTGCGGAATGGTACACAACGCGACTAACAAATCGAGTCAAGATCATGTATCACATCATCCCGATCCTAACTAACGGCTCGCCGGCAGCCTTGCATCATCATTCCTGCCTCATTTACATCGCATCTTAATATATTCTGTATTGCAATATATTGTATGTGTGTATTTCATTTATTTTGCAGGAACAAACATCGCAGTACGGAACTTTTCTTAGCAGCTGACCGAACCACAGTGCTATGGGGACAACCAACCCATTAGCTGGACAAAGATCCAAGTTTAAAACGATCAGTGAAACTCAAATCTTTCAAATCAAGCTGCAAAATTCAAGCTATCGTGAGTGCACAATCCTCCGTCTCGTCGTATCGTCATAATACGATACTGGGGCAATTCTTGTGGGTGCCGCTTCCCCAAAGTCTTCACTCCAGAACTACATGAGGTCTGATCCTCGTTAAACCCGAGGTATGTAAGTAATTCAAAGCCTGAATTCTGCCCCAATATCTCCAAAAGTTTTCCAAGATTCTTCCTTAACTCAATCCTCCAATTCACAATCATCATGCCACTCCTGCAATATATGCCTAAAGTCGGGACAAATTTGGCTTTGGTTCAATTTCTTTTCCCGAAAACTCTTTCATCATCACCGGCCAAAGAGGTGCAGCTGTTGATGGCCAATTTTGACCCTCCCTTATTAAATTAATTTATTTATACTTTATAATTTATAATAAATATTTTTAAAGTGTTTTCTATTAATAAGTACTTATTTTGTACAAATTAATTAAGTATTAGTTTTAAAATTAATAGTGTAGTATTAACACTATGTAATTACAAATATATTTATTATTTTTAAGATTATTAAAATAATTCTTATATATACATTATAGAGGTTATATAATTAATTTGATAAATTACTCTTTAATTTCTAGTGAACTATTATGTGAAATTCAAAATTAGTGTTGCAATTCAGAAAAACAAAGTATTTTTATAAATAATTAATTAAAACCATCAGTAGTATATATAGCAATTATAATTTTTACTACATTTATTGAAAAGTATTAAGTTTATTTAAAATAAATTCAAAAAGGGATTAAAAGACAAAAGGGCTACAATTGCAATTCTCAATCAAGTGTAAAATGGTTATTCTTCAAATAATTTTCAGCCCAAACATCCCCATCTCTTCCTTGTAGGCGATCCAAGTCACTCTCTTTGAACCAATCACGGCGTGCCACATTACTCTCCCTCACCACTCACACAAGAAGCACAACAAATCTGAGCCATCTGTTCCTCAGATCAACGACTCACAATTGGTCTCCGTTTCTCTTTAATTCAGAAACCCAGATATCTAATCTCAACCATCCGATCAAAGTAATCCAATGTCCACCAATTTTTCTCACTTAAATCATTTCTAAATTTCCAATTACCAAAATCATCGGAGATGTTGATCAGCAGATCCAATGGCTCCCGTTCCATATCTCGTCTTTAATCTTAGAGACAGATCCCAATTACCCCAAAAACCTAATCATTTCTCTTTGACATTGTCGCCCTCATTTCCATTTCCTCTTATCCCTTCCAACCCATCATTCATGAAAACCTTGCACAAATCAGTGCAAGTTCACAAGACCTTCACCAAATTGTCCTTCCCTGCTTCTCCATCACCGAATCCCGCTAATTTTTACTTTTTGCTCTTCAAATATGAGATATTAGATGCAGACAGTAAGGTTGAAACCCTATTCTTTCATTCTTTCAAAGAAGACTTACATATTCATCTCCTTTGTCCCTAGGTGATGAAGCCAGTGAGTCCAGTGTCTATTCTCGTCGATTGGATTCAAAAACCCAAATTTTAAACCCTAGACCTAAATGATGAAACTTCATTTCATTTAGTTTCTCCACTCTTTCTTCCAAATCAGAGCATACATATGCACGTTTCAGAGTATCATCATGAATATTCTGTACCCAGAGGTCAAACGTAATGACCTCTGGGTTTTAGGGATTTATCCGAAGGGTTTTCCTTCAATGGTCAATTGCTCTCCACTCAGGTAAAAGTTTCATTAATTTCTCTCTCTGTTTCTTTTTGATTTCACTCAATCTTGCTGTCATCATCGATCTTTCATCACTTCCCACTATTGTTTTGAATATGTGGAACCCTAAGAGACTTACGGGTACTATAAAAGGGGGCGTTTAATGTGCTCATTTATGAGATCTACGAGTAACAAGATCGAGTGTTTCCGAGATCCCAAGCCTAGGGTTTCTTATTGATTTCCTTTTTTTCATTTCATAATACCTTCGCTACTTCGAGCTTGAAGCCTTGGGGTCTTAAGCAATTAAGATAGATTCTGGTTTGGCCTGCTGCCCTCGAAAAGGTCAGTACATTCCTAACTTTTCTGTTTTGATCATCTTATTAGGGTGCTAGGAACATGATCATCGTCTTCTGTTAATTGAAGTTGTTTGTGATATTATCATTGATACACAAAATGTTATCTCCATGTTCATGATAAGGTGCTATTGGTCCGTGATCATTTGTCATGTTTTTGAGTATCCTCAAACTAATGTCGACTAGCCTGTTATATGACTATAACAACTCTTATATCTAAATCATAGTAGTCTATATGATTAATTTCCCTAAATGTGCTTTGAATGGCTGCTGATGTTTATCTAAAATTCATAGATTTTCAGTGTTGATTCTGTTGTGATATCTACTTCTACATATTGTTTCCCTGCCTTTTGTTTGACTTGTGGTTAAGTTTATTATTTGACAATCCTAGCTGAGAAGAACCTGAAAGTTCATAGGTTCATATCCTTTAATAGAGGCATGAAAACCCCAAGTGTTTATATTCTTTCCTTCTCTATTGTATCTGCTAACTCTGACGGCAACTTCTGGGTATCACTTTGACATTCTCATGATTTCATCTAGTTACTGGCCGTATCTGTTCAAAACACTTATTTGAGGTGAACTTTTATGAATATCAATGACTCTACTGTATATATATTCTACTAAGATTAAGTCATCTCCTTCTCATAAAAAGTAATTCATAATTATGTTTGTTGACTAGTAGTTGTTGTTAAGTTACATTTAGAGGTCTCATGTTTAGATGTAACCCTAATCTGCATGTTTAAGTCAAGACATATTTAGGTGTAGTGCTTTCTTGCCTTTAGTCTCTCTGATGCTACTGCTGATATTTAGTTGTCAATAAGGTATCTTTCATAAAGTAGAACGCAATTATTCTTGTTATAGCCAAAATGATAATTTTTGGCTGAGTATGATTGCTTCACATTTAGATACTAAATTAGACTATACACCTGAGTTAAACTTGTTTTGGTATAACACATCGCTTATTTGACACCCCTCTCCCTTCATGACATGTTTTACTTGATTCTGTAACATGTAAAGCTCCCTTGTCTGTATAAATTACAACCTTACCAGAAGTGTCTATGTATAACTCATTGAATATTACAGGTATCCCTGTTTGACTCTATGATTCCATGTTCTTGTCTTAAACTTTACTTTGTCCTTCCCTCATTGCAAATTTTTACTAAACCAGATCTCTAAATCTTATGGAAAGATCTTTGTTGATACTTTCTGATTATGATGGCTTGTTTAAGGTTAATACTGATATGAATGTGATCTTGCCGACCCCTTTAGGGTTCCATATTTAAATCTGTGAATCTGTAGTTATGTTGAGAGTTTGATCCTGTTTCTAATAACTCTGATAACTTCTGTAAAAGTTGTTAGTTATAACTGTTTTGTCTGAACCTTTACTGATGTCCTTTAGAAGTTCCAAATAGTGTTACTGATTCATGCATGTGCTAGTGGTAAGACCTAAGCTAACCAATCCATAATTAGTCTATCATAGTAGAAATATGGACATATTCTAGGTTGTTGCAAACTTGTACTCTGTATAGCTTACCTTCCCTTTGAATGTGTTCTTTTCCTAATGCTTAAACCTCTAACAGTATGTTATGATGCTTTTGCTACTCTCCTATATGTGCTCGAAGACTGACCTTTAGGTTTATGTGATATGTGTATTGTTCATTTGGTATTAAATATAGTCTGTGTGAGCTTATGTTATTCTGTCAGAAGGGAGAGTATACTTTTGTGGTAAGTGATACTACAACATGTAGTTCTCATTGAAAGGGCCTCGTTAGAATTTAGACCCATAAGGAAAAATATGTTGTTAGTGGTTAGGGGTATTTGGGAGTAGAGTTTAACACTAGGTTGGGCTGCTCTCCCCAGCACAAGTATTGCCCTGGCCCTTGAGTCCATTGGCAACATTGAAGTATCGGGGGATTCAAAGAGGGCATCGACCTTGAGTAGAAACCCCTTCTTAGCCTTTAATTCATTGACACTTTGGGTTCTTTAAGGGTTTAGTATTTAATGGCAACGAAAATTTTTTAATGTAAATCTTTTTCCATGTATAGCCACCACATTAGTATAATTTCTTATAGTGTTAGAATATTGTTGTTTTATATGTTCTGTTCTAGTCGTTTGTCTATATATTTCGTACGTGGTTGAATATGTTGAACATATGGAGCATGTATCTAATGACTTTCTTTTTTCTTTTGGGCATGTATATCCATTTGGACCTACAGAGTTCCTAAGAAACTCAGGACCAATACCAGCCTTGTCACATTTCCTGGAAAGTCCAAAATCAGCTGTAGCCGCATCTGTCTAATGCTTGGCCTGCCTTCTTGAGGCCCAATTACCAGAGTCTAGTCCTCTTTCCCTCAATTCCTTTGTTACTATCTATTGCTTCCTTAGTCTAGTTTACTGCTTCATTACCTTTTATCTACTGCCTTGTTTCTTTATTGCATCTTTGTTGTCATGTATACAATACTCATATATTAGATTACATACTTTATTTTCATGCTTTAGTATCATATAAACATAGGCAAGCCTTAAATAATATAGGATTTAAAAAGAATTAGTTAGTAATTAATCCTCATTTTCGCTAAGTATGATCTGCTCATATCATCACTATGTTTTAACTCACCTTCCCTTTTCTTAAAAGATTTTGAAGCCTAGAACCTTAGTAAAAATAGCGGCCCATTTTCAAAAGGAAATCAGAAATGAATCGCAAGCTTTACTATCACGAGGAAAATCAGAGTTTTCCTAAAAGGTGAAGTACTGTCGCTCCAAAAGGATTTTCAAAAGACTGATTTTTTCCAAAGTTTTAAAAGCCAAGGTATATCTTAGGCTCACTTTTACAAACACCTTTTAGAATTACATGAACACCCATTCCCTAAATCAACTGTTTCATAACTTAAACTCTTTTCACAAGCATTATAAAATATTGACCATTTACTTACATATTTAAAAACTCTTACAACTATATCCACCAAAATAGACTCCTTCATAAATTCATATCCTTTTAATTGTCTCATATTCATTTTATTAGTATCACGCTTTCCCTTAGATATTTATAGTAAGTCGTGCTCTTTAATAGTACTTAAGCATAGTACAAATAACTGATCCCTTAAAATTAGTCTAAGTCCTATGGGGTTACCTCAGATAGTTTTTAAGGGGTGCCTAACACCTTTCCCTTAGAAGAATAAGAACCCATACCCATAATCTCACCGGTTTGCAAACGCATAAGGAACATGAATTAGTAATTAAATAATTATCCTAGTATACCTTCAAATATTAGGTGGCGACTCTATTTTATCAACAATAGAGAAACCACAAGTTGAATCTTGCTTTGACTAGTGTAAAATAGGGTGCAACAAGTCTAATGAAGGAAAATGTGGTGGTTTCGGAAGTGTCGTCACGGCCAAGTGCGCTAGCTCCCGGATATGATCTATTTCTTCTCTTAGAGACTCCATTTCCTACACCATTCTGGCAACGTGCTCAGCATTTTTGGTATCATCTTTCTCTCCTGATTTCCCTGGGTTGTCGGCTATTTCTAAAGCGTTTCCGGACGGGTTGTCGGTTGCAAACATCTTTTCTTTTGATCTCAGATTGTACGGTGGTTCAGCCAGTTTTACGTGTCAACACAAACCAACCTCTATTTTTGGGGGATAATAATAAAGAAGCAATGCGAGAAAAATAAAGAAAGGTAGAAGTTAGTCTCATAGATTGTACAAATATAAGCACATAAAGCAGTTAGTTCACGTATTCAAGTAAGCGTGTTTCCTAATATGCGAGGTCACCATGCAAGCTTTCTTCTTTGGGCTCCTCCTCAAGGTCTTTTCAAGTTTTTCTTCCTCATCATCATTGCTATACTCAGGCTCTTCTTCAGAATCCTCTTCCTGCTCAATTTCTTATTCAATGTGTATGTACTCAATTACTCGAACATCGTCCTTTGGTGGCGGCAACATATGGTCGACCGACCCTGGAACCATTTGCCGATGCATGGCGGTGGTAACGAGAAAATAGGGCAGAATCTCATGGTATACTAGTAGAGTTGCTGCCGCATCCTCCAATCCGGTCAACCTCTCTCTACTTGGTCTGGACAACTCATCATCTTCTTTGATCCACACGAAGTATTCAGGAGTACACCAGGAGTTTTGACCCATTGGCATCATGATCAAGTCATTCCACTCATCTTGAAGCCTTATCACCCTTAGGATCAGGATTTAACCGTTGTAGTCATCTTCGTATAGAGTTTTCCTCGACCAAAAGGGTATGTCTTGGATCAGACCAAATTGCCTTAGAACCCGTAGAGGTGTATATGGTTGAAAACCACTAGCCAATGAAGTATTTCCTGGGTGTCCTCAGAATTGCCATGCCACATAACCATGATAGCTTCCAATTCACCCATTCTCCACTCAGATGACTCAGTATGTCTCTCCATTCCTCTTGCCTGTACGGTGAGACCCAATGCCTCATCCTCTCGTTGTGACTCCTTATCATGTTGCTGATGCCCACAAAATAGTCGACGGTCGCCTCACTCTGAAATAAGTGCTCTGTGACCCATATCTGGAGTAGTAGGTTGCAGCCTTTGAAAAATGCATATCCTATGGAACATGCCGACAGTGCTCGTAATGTCTCTACTAATATCATGGGACCAGGGTGACTTGAAAATTTTCCCGCAATATTGCCAAGACCAGGGGCATCAAGTTGATGTTGATTCGTCCTTTCCTTTGCGGGAGGATCAGCAATTCCAACAGTGCCAGAGAGAAGGTTAAAGGGCGGAGACTCTCCCAGGTCGCTTGATCGCATTGATGGTGTACGAACCTGTCAAATAGCTTATCCAAGCTTACCCATCCATCTTCAATTTTCTCAGGTTCCTGTTGTTTGTCAGGCCCAATGCGTGAACAAATCTGTTGTCAGGCATGACAACTGGCGATATTGGATTTCTTCCGGCAAATGACAACTCCATGAAACTAGTGACTTCCTCCAATGTTGGTGTCAATTCACAATCGACGAACTTGAAAACTACCTTAGTTGGGTCCCAGTATTCTATTAGCGGTTTGGTAAGGACTTTATCAGCCCGAATATTTATCAAAAAAGTCAATCCTCCTAAGTGCATTCTGATTTCATCTCCATAATCCCGCCGAATATTCCTCCACCACTATTTCAGCTTGTGTGGTGCTCCCATGACCATATTGATTTTGGGGATATTGTTGTTGATTTCCATTTGAAGAGGTAAAAGGATTTCGTCATTCCACAAAAAACATGTCATTGAGTGCATGACACGTTGACATTAAGGCGGCTTTCCTAATCGTTGGTCAATTCCAAGGACCGACTCACCTAAGGCTTATGCAGTATGACCTATATTTACTATAGTAGACTGTTTCCTAATTTTTTGAGTTAGATTGAATATTGCAAGACGTTTTGTCAGTTGACCTGACAAAGTCTTTCTCTGAAGCTAAAGAGTTTTGAAAAAAGGTTCGTAGCGGTGTAAAAGACAACCCTCACGTGCCATTGTGTGTGATAATGTACAGCCAAGATTCGAAAGGAAAGAATGTGATGACAGTGTGTATAAAAAGTGGTAACTAATAATTGAGACAATGATAAAGCAGTTAAAGCACATGCTAAATAGGTAAGAGAAGTAATACAAACAAGCATGTATTTGCAATGTTAAGCATAGTTAAAGCGGTAAACAAACATCCCTAAATTCCAGATCTAGTCTGAGTCTCCTAAGGTTAGAACCTAAATATGAAATCCCCAGCAGAGTCGTTATGTTGTTGTACCCTATTTTGGATGAGTCAAAACAAGATTCAACTAGTGGTTTCCCTGTTGTTGATGAAAGAGAGTCGCCGCCTAATATTTAATGGTATACTAGGGCATCTATTTGTTTATTATATTATTATCCTATTAGTCTGTTAGCCAGTTAAATTTAGGTAAGGGTTCTTGTTCTTCTAAGAAAAAGGTATTAGGCACCCCCTAGAATTTACCTGAATTAGATCCATAAGACCTAGACTAGGTTTATGGAAGTAGGTGTCTTTAGTCTGATTAGTTTAGTCTTTTGAAATGATATGTATACTTAAAAATAGACATGTCATGAGAATACCTTTGGAAGATTTATTTTCAAAACGGATTTGTGTCCATCTTTTAAAACTCGTTGACTTTTATTAAACGCGAATTACCAGCAACGTTGGGTTTAATTTATTGAGAAAACTCGCTTTTAAACATATCATTCTGTTCTATTTTCAATGAGGATCCATTTCCTTTTAAAATATGTTCAATATCAGAAGATTTTGTAAAAGCGTTAGTGATAAACAAAGAATGAAGCTTTTTATTATTAGTAAGTGATTTGAAATACTCTAATGAATAGGGAAGTAAACTTAGAGTCTCTTTTTATTTAACTATGAGGTTAGTTTTGCCTAGATTCCTAAAAATGATTAAGGCATAAATGGAACATTCAATATTAGTGTTAGTATCATAACATATACAAATATTAAATAACAAATTTTATTTTATTCTAAGTGCGAGAGAGGAAAGGGACTGGACTCAAAATTGGGCCAAAGGGAGTATAAACCAGCAGACTTCAAAACGCAGCTGCGGCAGATTTCAACAACATGGACCCTGGGCTGAAACTTGGGCATGAGTTCTGAAGAACCCAGCGGGCCCAAATTCGAACATGCATAAAAAGATGTAGAGAAAAACATTAATGATGCCACATGAGGCGCAATAAATAAGCTCAAACATACAGATGTGATTAAGAGTACAGTAAAGGCAACATGATGCCAAATAAGATAAAGCTATAACAAGTAGACATTGTTAGCGCGAAGATCAACCTTTATTTGTATTAATACTAGGAGGATTAATGAGAGTCAATGATTAAGAGCTTAAGACAAGACCTTATTCATGAACAAGGTACCCATGGAATCCCTGGCACTTCAGAGTTCACAAGGTTCTCAAGGACCCCGAGCAGTACTTGTGTCAGGGAAGGGCACATTAATCATAAACTAAGTCCCATCCTAAATACCCTTAAGCACTCACACCTACTCTTCCCCAAAGGGTTGATACAAATGAGGACTTAACAATCAACATGAAAGCATGAATAAGCACAAAAGTTCAAGTACACAGGAAGTCCAGAAGACACAAGTATAACATCAAAATACAGAAACATGAACACCTTAGGAATTACACCATTAGCATTAGAATTAGAGACCATAAGGTAAAGGTTAGGTGCAATAGGTACTAACAATGTCCAGGGACATTCATTCATTCATTTATAACGTGTATTAGAACATTCAAGGAGATTGATCACAGTTGTAGAACAAGGAGAGTTTCGGAGCAAACAACAATAGACTACTACAAGTTTACAAAAAATATTGGGTGAAGTGATCCTGGGGGTGAGAGAAATACGCATGATAACTTACTAATTATGATGGTAGGTCCTTAATTAAGTTCATAATGCACTAATAATCATTGAGACTGTACTCCAAAAAGTCTAAAATTCCCTCACACATGTCGATTCCTTACTACATGGAGTGCCTATGCTAATCAACCTTAATCAGATTTCCTAGAGATGACATCAAACAATAGAAGTGCTCCCACATAGTCAGTTTTAATCTGAATTAGACTTAACAATATGGTTTCTAGTTTATCATGTTTACAACCAATGTTTAAACACACAGTTAAACCTTTACAACCAATGATATCAACTAAGTATAGGAAAGCAACCCTTTAGACTGGACAAACAAGGATCAATGAGTTTGCCTTAGGCTCATAAGTGATAACAGTTAATCTTATATTCCAGGTTCTAGGTTGTTCTGCTATTTAAAATAAGCAAAGTTAAAGTTTCTCTTTTATAGGATAGTACAATTTCAAATGAAGAGTATAATATCTCAAGCATGAATCTCTTAAATGAAAATACAAACAAGAAGTCCAAGAACAAAACATGTAAGTGTAGAAGCTAGCATGTACACAATGATGTTTGTAAAAGACCATAAGGTTACAGAATATATCGTATTAGTAGATGTAATGAACCGGCTTATCATTTTGATTAATTACTCTCTTCTCTACTATTTGAAGTCTCAAATAGCTTCATATGATGTATTACGACTTGTATGCAAAATTTGAGGTCAATCGGACTTGGTTGCTATATTTCGACATCGATTCTTCAAGAATACGTGGTATCACAGTAAGGAAATGAGCTTGAAATTCAGTTTTGATTGAATAATTAGACACTTATTGGAATTTTAGATCCATAGCAAAAAGAATCGTCGAATTCGGACATCGTATGAGAGAGTTATGCACATTTACATGTAGAAAAAGATTTTCAGTCGCCGCGAACGCCCAGGGTAGCGTGGGGCGCTAGCCCTAGCGCTGGGATGTTTAAGGGTACTGGAAATAGCGCCACAGGTAGCGCCCCACGCTACCTGTGATGCCCGAAACAGCTGAGACCCTATAAACAGGGATTTTCTACCATTTTTGACAAAAATAGAGTTGGGGAGCTCGGTTTGGGCGATATTTGGGCGATTTTCATGGGTAAACATTTGGGTAACTATTCCTTATTCTATATTTATTATATTTCATGATTCCATACTCATTTACATCATGAATCCATAAATTTATGGAAGAAAAACCAGATTTTTATAAAATCTTCCAAAAATATAAAATGAAGATTTGAAGGTCAATCTGATATCGGAATTTGATAAAATTGGTATAGGTGGACTCGTAATTAAATGGGTTATCGGATTTTGTGAGAATTTCTTTGGATTCCTAGACGTGGGCCCCATGGGTAATTTTTGAGTTAAATTTCGGATTTTATCGGAAAATTAATATTTTTATATGGAATTAATTCCTATAATTAGTATTGACTGAAGTGAATTAATTTGGATAGGTTTGAGCTATCCGTAGGTTAATTCAAGCAAGAAAGCAATTTTGAAATATCTGTCTAACTTCAAAAAAGTAAGTGTCTTGTTTAACCTCGAGTGGGAAAATTACCCCATAGGCATCGAGTCTTATGTGATATTTGTGAAATATGAAAAGTCGTGTACGCGAGGTGACAAGTACGTACTTGGGCTTATATATGCAAATTTTATTAGTTTAAAGTCTTAGGCATTTTTATGTATTAAAGTGGATAATTGTTGGCATTTAGTAAATCATCGAATTGTCATGCCTCATTCCCTATTTGTCGAATTTATTTTTATATGATAATTTGGTGTTATTGTCACTTGGATTTTATGTGAAATCCATATGTTTGTGGATTTCATATTTTTATTGGAATTTAATTCATGATGGAATCTTTATCTGCAAATATTTATTAAATAAGTATAAATTGAGGCATTTATCTATTTATCAAAAAGTTGGATTAAAGAAGGTGTTGTCCTGTGATGAGTTATTTTGCCATCGTTGTGGTGTTTTTTGAGATTTTATATACACTGTGTGGAGCCTTGGGCTATTTGTTGAGAAATGTATTGATTCTGCTACATATTTGGAATTTGGTTGTGGTCAGTGACAAATTGTGATATGAATTATTGTATGGTGTTGTGGTATAAATACTCTCCTTGATGTTATTTATGCCTCCTACCTTGCTTGTCAATGATATACATGTGCTTGGTAAGGAAGAGTGTAAAGCACAAAGGGTGATGCCATGCCATGTGAATTGTGTTATCATGTGAGGGAGAGTGTAAAGCAAGAAGGGTGATGTCGTGCAATATTGTGAGTGTAAAGCACGAAGGTGATGCCATGTCATTGTGAGTGTAAAGCACGAAGGGTGATGCCGTGTCATATTGTGAGTGTAAAGCACGAAGGGTGATGTCGTGCCATTGTGAATGTACAAGCACGAAAGGTGATGCCGTGCCATTTCATTTATATTATCAGGTGAGGATGAGAGTAAAAACACGAAGGGTGATGCCGTGCTATTATTTTTATAGTATTATATGTTCATGGCACGAAGGGTGTTTCCGTGCAGGCGAGGATACGAGACATATATTATATTGTGATATATTTTTGTTGTGTATTTATTTAGGCCTTTATTTTGAGATGTTATGGTGCACGTAGGTTTTCTATGTGACTTGTAGTCGTTGTTGCTTACTTGTGCCTCCCACTTTATTTCTTTTATTGTTATTGGCTTTTATCCCACCTAGTTGGTATTGTTATATTTATGCACAGTGAGAAAGAGATAAAAGCACGAAGGGTGTTGCCATGCCAATTTATTTGGTCTATGTTGAAATAGGGATCCTGTGGCTATTGCCAGGCGGATTATGTTATATGGGATCGAGTTGCATGCTGAAATAGTATGATTAATGTTATATGATATTGGGTTGCACGCCGCAACATATATGAAATGTGGGCACGAGGTGCCAGGAAAAATATAATGATAATATTGGCACGTGAGTTGTCTGTGCTGTTGTGATAGAGAAATTGGCATGAGGTGCCGTGGAAATACAAAAGTGGGCTGAGACCCGTATTTTATGATATTGAAATGCTGTGTCACGGGGTGACTTCTATTCGAAAGAGATTTAGTTGAAAGAAAAATATTTATTTGAAAGAGTTATATTTGAAAGACTTTTATTCGAAAGATATTGTTTGAAAGAATTATATTCAAAATATTTATTTCGTAGGATTTGTATTCAAAAAGTATTATTTGAAAGAATTATATTTGAAAGAGCTTTAGTGAAAGAATTATATTTGAAAGATATTTATTTGAGGAAATTATATTTGAAAGAGAGTTATTCGAAAGAATTATATGCGAAATATATTTATTTGGAGGACTTGATTTAATTGGGTGTACCTGTATTTATTATTTGTTGAGCGATATTAATGTTGTTCTTGTTGTCCTGTTGTGTATATCACTGGTTGATTTATGTTGCCATTGGTTTTCTATTATTTCGTATATCATATTGCACAGGTTATTAGACTAGTGAGTGTCTTGACTGTACCTCATCTCTACTCCACTGAGGTTAGTCTTGATACTTACTAGGTACCGACCGTGGTGTACTCATACTACACTTCTGCACATTTTTGTGCAGAGTCAGGTATTGGAGCTATCGGACTCAGACAGAGTTAAAGTGAGATCGCAAGGATTCAAGGTAGAGCTGCTCGGTCGTCGCAGTCCCTTGGAGTCTTTCCATTTTATTGTACTATCAACTCTTATTCGAACAGTATTGTATATTCGATCCTTGAGATAATTTCATATATTCAGTAGAGTTCGTGACTCAGTATTACCAATCTTGGGAGGTCGTTTGTGAATATTTCCTCTGTTGGTTTTGATTACCTATCTAAAACAAATTGACTTGAATTGTAATTATAATCGGCTTACTTAGTCTTAGAGATTAAGTGTCATCACGATGCCTGTGGTGGAAATTTAGGTCGTGACAAGTTGGTATGAGAGCACTAGGTTCATAGGTTCTACGAGTCACGAACGAGTCTAGTAGAGTCTTGCGGATTGGTACGAAGACGTCTGTACTTATTTTCGAGAGGCTACAGAACTGTTAGGAAATTTCCTCTTCTTTCATTTCTGTCGTGCGAAATTTGTTGATTTTGGAATTTGAGCCTTTGTATCTCTATTCTCTCACAAATGGTAAGGACATGTGCTATCGGGTCAGCTGAGCAGACACCCGCGCATTTTGCTTGGGCCGCAAGAGGCTGGGGCCGAGGTAGAAGCTGAGGAAGGGCACGTGCCGGGACTGGAGCACCAGTCAGAACAATAGTTGAGGAGCCGCTAGTAGCTCCAGTTGAGGGACAGGTACCAGAAGCACCTGTTATTACCCCCGGACTTCAGGAAACTTTAGCACAGTTCCTGAGTATGTTTGGTACATTAACTCAGGCGGGATTGATCTTCGTTTCACCAAATATTTCACAGATTGGGGAGGAGTTTAGAGCAGCAGGTTCACGTTGGTCAGGTTCCAGTGTAGTACCGCTACAACCTGTTATTCTGATTCAGCCTGAGGTCAGGCCATAGGCATCAAAAGAAGAACAAAAGAGACTTGAGAGATTAAAGAGGTATAGTCCACCTACTTTTGGTGGCACAACTACTGATAATGCCCAGGTGATTTCTAAAGAAATGTCACTGTATTCTCCGCACCATGGGCATTGTGGAAGTGAGCGGAGTTTCCTTTACTATATTTCAGCTGTCAGGAGCAGCGTATCAGTGGTGGCAAGTTTATAAAGAAGGTAGACCAGCCGATGCAATACCACCAACTTGGGCTTAATTTTCAGCGATGCTTTTGAAAGAGTTTGTTCCCCAGACTTTCTGAGATGCGTGGCGCACAGAGTTTGAACGGTTGGGTCAGGGGACCATGACGGTGTCAGAATATGCTATCAAGTTCAGTGAATTAGCCGTCATGCACTTATCTTAGTTTCTACAGTTGGATAGCGAGTCTGCATATTCATTGAAGGGCTCGATTATGATTTTAAAATATGTATGGCTCGAGAGTTGTTGATTGACATTCCATTTCAGCAAGTAGTAGAGATTGCCAAGATGTTAGAGCCTGTTCAAAGTGAGGAGAAGGAGTCTAAGGAGGCCAAAGGGTCTCAGAACTTTGGAGGGTTCAGTGGATTTTACTCTTCAACTATGACCCATTATGGCGGAGGCTCGAATACTCGGCCAGCTCAGTCCACACATTAGATTACTCAAGGTGCTCCAGTAAGTGCTTATAGTGCACCACCGATACAAAATTCTGACAGTGGTTATTCCAGTTATTCGGCACAAACCCAGTACAAGCAGACGTGACCTCAGAGAGGTTGTTATGAGTGTGGTGATACTAGGCACATTATGAGAGATTGTCCCAGACTTGGGAGGGTGAATTTCATCAGAACACTCATGCCATGGGCCCCAATGCAATTACTACCCCACGTACACAGCCAGTTAGAGGTGGAGGACAGGCGGGTAGAGGGCGCCTAAGAGGTGGAGGCCCGACCCGTTGATATAATTGCTATGATTTGGCTGAGGCCGATACACCAGATAGTGTCGTTACATGTACGATCCCGATTTGGCATAAAAGGATAATTCTCCTTAATTCGATTCGGTTCTGGATATCGAGACTCCTCCTCCTATTATGCTCCACTTATGGGTGAGCTTCGTAATTTTGTGAACCACTTATGTGTTTATCCTTGTTGGGAGATTTTATGGTGTTAGCCCGTGGTATCATTTTTGTTTTGCACATTATTGTGGGCTATGAGTCCAAACGTAGCTTTTTATTACTCACTATAGTGGTTTTTGATGTGATTTCGGAATAATTGATTTTAATTTTATGAATTTTATGCCCTATTGGAATGAAGGATTCATTATGTGTTGTGAAAACGTTTTACGAAATATAGTGAAAAGAAGAAAGAAAGGAAATTAAAAATTTCAGTTGGCACAATGTGCAAAGTACTTGTGATTCGGAGTAGAGGATGAGATCCTCGCATTGTTTTATGATGTGAAATATTTAAACTGGCTACGAGCCGTGGTGAAAGTTATATAAGGACGAGGCCCTTGTGGTGAAATTTTATGAGTTTAAATTCTCCCTTTGTGAAGTTAAATTTGTACTATGGTACTAATAGAGAGTTATGCCTTATAGGCTTATGTGATAATTCTTTTATGTGTTTCTATGCCATAATTGTGTTGTAATTATTGAGCTTTAGCCTACGAGGTGAGTGCCCAGGTGGCGTTAAATGTGACTCGTTAAGTCGGGTAAATAGTTATGAGGTCTTTATGCCTCACATTCTGTTGTCAGTATTGTGAAAATTCGAAACGAGGTGTTGGTTAATAAGAGATTAATTGATGATACTGGAATTAATTATGAACATCTTTTAAGACCAGAGATGTGGTGATGAGCATACATATGATGTTCTTTATGTCCTGATATCATTATGTTAATGCAATGCTTGTAATGCTGAGATTAGTGTTATGGATATATACCTTGTGGTGTTTTGTTGGGTTGTGGAGGTGCTGTTAGGAGTTGTTTTGGTGTTACTCTGGTAGGTGTATAGGCCCAATTAAAGGGGAGACTCTGCCGAAATTTCTAAAAAATGTAGGGGATTGAGACGTGTAAAAGAAGAGATAAGTTATGTTTTGTGTTTGAGGGCGGACTCTACTTCTCATTCAAGGGTGAATGATCCTAAGTGGGGAGAATGTAGCACCTCGAAACATTTTGAAGTACTTAAGTGCTATTAAGAAAGTTGATGTACGCGTAGGCATGCGTTGCTATAACCAGTTGAGAATAATACCGTGCGTTAATGTGAAAATCGGACTTTTGAAAATATTTGGAGTGTAAAACATTTGGTCTTAAAGTTTACAAATATGGGTAAAAGGAATAATCTCAATTGAGATGGTGTTGTCGGGCTTATGTTGAATAGGGAGACGTGGGATCACCCTGGGGTATGTGCGTGGTAAGATGGAATAGTGATTTGATGGTTTGGAAAACAACTCCCTGCACGTTAGAGGACGAACGTATGTTTAAGTGGGGAAGCATTTAATGACCCGACTTGTCATTTTGAGTAACTACTCTCCTCTCTACTATTTGAAGTCTCGAATAGCTTCATATGATGTATTACGACTTGTATGCAAAATTAGAGGTCAATCAGATCTGATTTGCTATATTTCGACATTGATTCTTCAAGAGTACGTGGTATCACATTAAGCAAATGAGCTCCAAATTCAGTTTTGATTTAAGAATTAGATCCGTATTGAAATTTTGGAGCCATAGCAAAAAGAATCGTCGAATTCGGAGATCGTATGAGAGAGTTATGCCCATTTTCATGTCGGAAAAGATTTCCCATCGCCGCGAGCGCCCAGGGTAGTGTGGGGCGCTAGCCCTGGCGCAGGGATGTTTAAGGGTACTGGAAATAGCACCACAGGCAGCGCCCCATGCTACATGTGACGCCCGAAACAGCTGATACCCTATAAACGGGGGTTTTCTACCATTTTTGACAAAAAATAGAGTTGGGGAGCTCGGTTTGGGGTAAGTATTCTTCATACTATATTGATTATAGTGCATGATTCCATACTCATTCATATCATGAATCCGTGAATTTATGGAAGAAAAATCAGATTTTTGTAAAATCTTCCAAAAATATAAAATGAAGATTTGAAGGTCGATCCGATATCGGAATTTGATAAAATTGGTATGGGTGGACTCGTAATTAAATGGGTTATCTGATTTTGTGAGTTTCGTTGGATTCCGATACGTGGGCCCCATGGTCAAATGTTGAGTTAAATTTCGGATTTGATCGGAAAATTAGTATTTTCATATGGAATTAATTTCTATAATTATTATTAACTGAAGTGAATTAATTTGGATAGATTTGAGCAATCCAAATGTCAATTCAAGCAATAAGGCAATTTTGGAATATCTGCCTAACTTCAAAAAGGTAAGTGTCTTGCTTAACCTCGAATGGGGGAATTACCCCTTAGCCATCGAGTCTTATGTGCTATTTGTGAAATGTGAAAAGTAGTGTACGCGAGGTGACGAGTACGTACTCGGGCTTATATGTGCAAATTTTATTGGTTTAAATTCTTAGATGTTTTTATGGATTAAAGTGGATAATTGTTGGCATTTAGTAAATCATCGAATCTTCACGCCTCATTCCCTATTTGTCGAATTTTTTTTATATGATAATTTGGTGTTATTGTCACTTGGATTTTATGTGAAATCTGTATGTTTGTGGATTTGATATTTTTATTGGAATTAAATTCATGATGGGATCCTTATCTGTAAATATTTATTAAATAAGTTTAAAATGAGGCGTTTATATATTTACCAAAAAGTTGGATTAAAGAAGGCGTTGTCCTGGGATGAGTTATTTTTTCATCCTTGTGGTTGTTTTTGAGATTTTATATACGCTGTGTTGAGCCTTGGGCTATTTGTTGAGAAATTTATTGATTCTGCTACATATTTGGAATTTGGTTGTGGTGAGTGAAAGATTGTTATATGAATTGTTGTATTGTGTTGTGGTTTAAACACTCTTCTTGATGTTATTTATGCTTCCTACCTTGCTTGTCAATGATATACATGTGCTTGGTAAGGACGAGTGTAAAGCACGAAGGGTGATTCTGTGTCATTGTGAGTGTAAAAGCACGAAGGGTGATGCCATGCCATTACATTTATATTATCAGGTGAGGATGAGAGTAAAAGAACGAAGGGTGATGTCGTGCCATTTTTTTTATAGTATTATATGTTTATGGCACGAAGGGTGTTCCCGTGCAGGCGAGGATAAGAGACATATATTATATTGTAATATCTTTTCGTTGTGTATTTATTCAGGCCTTTATTTTGAGATGTTATGGTGTACCTAGGTTTTTTATATGACTTGTAGTTGTTGCTTACTGTGTGCCTTCCACTTTATTTCTTTTATTGTTATTGGCTTTTCTCCCACCTAGTTGGTATTGTTATATGTATGCACGGTGAGAAAGAGATAAAAGTACGAAGGGTGTTGCCATGCCAATTGATTTGATCTATGTTGAAATTGGGAGCCTGTGGCTATTGCCATGTGGATTATGTTATATGTGATCGAGTTGCATGCCACAACAATATGATTAATGTTATATGAGATCGGGTTGCACACCGTAACAAATATGAAATATGGGCACGAGGTGCCGGGGAAAATATAATGATAATATTGACACGTGAGTTGTCTGTGCGGTTGTGATAGAGAAATTGTAATGAGGTGCCATGGAAATATAAAAATGGGTTGAGACCCGTATTTTATGATTTTTAAATGCTATGCCACAAGGTGACTTTTATTCGAAAGAGATTTAGTTGAAAGAATTTTATTTGAAAAATATTTATTTGAAAGATTTATATTCGAAAGACATTTATTTGAAAGACTTTTATTCTAAAGATATTATTTGAAAGAATTATATTCAAAATGTTTATTTGGAAGGATTTTTATTCAAAAAGTATTATATGAAAGAACTATATTTCAAAGAGTTTTAGTGAAAGAATTATATTTGAAAGATATTTATTTGAGGAAATTTTACTTGAAAGAGAGTTATTCGGAAGAATTATATAGGAAAGACATTTATTTGGAGGACTTGATTTAATTGGGTGTACTTGTATTTATTATTTGTTGAGCGATATTAATGGTGTTCTTGTTGTCCTGCTGTGCATATCACTGGTTGATTTATGTTGCCATTGGTTTCCTATTATTTCGTATATCATATTGCACAGGTTATTAGACTAGTGAGTATTTTGACTGTACCTCGTCTCTACTCCAGTGAGTTTAGTCTTGATAATTACTGGGTACCGACCGTGGTGTACTCATACTATACTTCTGCACATTTTTTTACACAGTCAGGTATTGGAGCTATCGGACTCAGATAGAGTTAAAGTGAGATCGCAAGGATTCAAGGTAGAGATGCTCGGTCATCGCAGTCCCTTGGAGTCTTCCCATTTTATTATAATGTCAACTCTTATTCGAACAGTATTGTATATTCGATCTTTGAGATCATTTTATGTATTCAGTAAAGTTCGTGACTCAGTATTACTAGTCTTGGGAGGTCGTTAGTGAATATTTTCGGTGTTGGTTTTGATTACCTTTTTTTTTTAAAACAATTGGCTTTAATTATAATTATAATCGGCTTACTTAGTCTTAGAGACTAAGTGCCATCACGACGCCTGTGGTGGAACTTTGGGTCATGACAGTAGATGATCTAAAAACCAGGCTAGTGAGTTCATTACAGAGGTTTGAATTACAAGAATATGTGGGTTTAAATATATTGAATAGACATGGTTTCAGTGGAAGATAAATCAGTCCAAGCAGACAAGTTAAGTGTGTATAGCATGAATAACATGATGGAGATAAGTTTTTGATGTATGTTATCTGATGATATATCATTACTAGCCCAAGAAACTGTATAGCACAGATGTGGCAGATAAACTTATAACAAGACATCAAGGAAAAGGACAACATGAGTTAGACTAACAAACGTAATAGCACGGTTGATAAAACACACATGAAATTATCACAGTTTCTTAGTTACTGTAGAAAGTTCAAAAGGACTTAAGTCATTCATTAAGAAAAAAATGTTTATTTGATGAAGTTCATACTTTAATACAGAATAACCAACTAACATTGGATAGTCACAAATTATCAGGAATCAATTAGTTCCAACACTAAGGGTAACACAAAAGGTCAAGACATGATAACTAGTTGCAAACATAATAACAGATATCATAGACGAGAGTAATCAACATAAACAGGGATGTTAAGCACAAACAATACGAATAATCAAAGAAAGGAGGGGTCAGTGTACACTGACCTTCTACGGAGCAACAAACCAAATGAAAACCTTTTGTTTAGCCGTTTAGAAATCCAAACTCGAGCTTGGACAAAAAAAGAAGTCAGAACCGAAGAAGGAAAAGCAAATCAATGAGAAGTCTAAAACTGTTAAATTCCCGTAAGTGTTTGCTCGTTTGTTATGTTGGTGAATTTGTTAGGTGAGCCATTAAAGCTCAAATTTATAGTGGCATTCAATGCCTTAGGTTTTTAGAAATTTGAATTTTGATTGGAAGACGACGATGGGGTTGATGACGATAGAGAGGGAGTAAAATCAGTGAAAAATAGAGCGAAAAGCACGAAAACTTTACCTGGGCATGAGGGATGGCCGTTCAAGATGAGAAACCATCAGACAAAACACCAATGTTCATAGGTCACTATGTTTGACCTCTGGACAAAGAATAATTATGATGATGATACTAAAGCAATGACCATGCATGTCATGGATTTGATAGATCATAACGGAGATGCATACGATTAGAGATTTCACTTTAGGTCTAGGGTTTTTGGATTTTTGAGTTTATCGATGAAAATGGAAATAGCCGGCTGGATTCACAGATTATAGGGACAAGATGGATGATTTCATGGTTGATTCAATTGACCTAGCACAAATTTTTGCAAGGATCTAGACTGATTGGGTTTGATAGGTTTGAGAGAAAAGAGAGGCAAAGGGGAAGGTAGGGGCAGTCGATTTGGGGTAAATGAATTAGGGTTTAGGTATTAGGTGGGTTTAAAGTGGGAGATAAAATGTGAGCCATTGGATCGTTTGATCGACCGCACCGATGTTTTGGTTAATTAAGGTTGGTAAAAGTTTAATATGGGAAAAATAGCGGGCGTTGGATTCTTGTAAACCAATGGTTGCGATGAAATCTGGTAAAGGGTTAAAATTAAAGAGAAAACGAAGATTAATTATGGACCGTTGATCAATTGGATCAACGATCCAGATGCGTTTGGGCTTCTTATGTGAGTGGGATTGAAGAGTGACATGTCGCTATTCTATTTACCTTTAGAGGTTAGGGCAAATCGCCAAAGTGGAATAGAGAGGGGATTTTTGACCGGTCAGGTGGGGATTGGGCTAGTGTTTGGCTGGAATTGGTTTAATAACTAGCCACATTAGGTTTAATTAAGTCTTTTGCAATTATAGTCTTTTAAGATTTAACCCCTTTAAATTTATTTTAATTAAACTTAGTTAATCGTAATTAAATGTGACAAAAATATAATCATCAAATAATCCACAAATTACTGTAATTAATTAATTATTTATTTAAAATACATTATTTATTCAAATTACGGGGTTAATTTTCGGATTAAATTGAATAATATATGAATTAATTAAACACCAAGAATTAGTTTGTTGAATTAATCATAAAACTTGGGTATCAAAAATATAGAAGTTATTTTAATAATTTAAAAAATAGCAAGGGTAATATATGTAATACCAAATTATTAATTTCAACACTATTAATTACTAATTATATATAAAAATAGGAATTATTGTTTAAAACATATTTTCAACACATTTATTTCAAATTATTAAGTATAATTAAATTAATTTTAAAAGGAAGGGTCAAAATTGATCGTCAACAATGTACCATCTCTACAATACATGCCTAGAGTCGGGACAAAATTGGTCTTTAAGACAATTTCTTTGCCCGCAAACTCTTTTATCGTCTCTGGTCAAAGAGGGGCAGCTGTTGACGATCAATTTTGACCCTCTCCATTAAAATTAAATTGTTTATTCTTCATAATTGGCAATAAATATAGTAAAACGCTTTTCAAATTAATAATATCTATTTTCTTAAAATATAAATAATATAATACGTATAGCAAATCTTTATTAAATATTCACAAATTATATTAGTTTTGTTGTTTTAAAACTATTAAAATAACTTTTATATCTTAATAAACATGTTTTACAATTAATTTAATAATTAGTCTTTAATCTATAATTATATTGTCTTTATTATTTTAATTTTCATAATTCAATAAATGAAATACTATAATTAATAAGTAATTAATTACAGTAACTAGAAATACATTTGATGATTATATTTTATTGTATTTAATTATAATTAATTAAGTCTAATTAAGCTAACTTTTAAAGGGTTTTAAAAGATCAAAAGGTTACAATTACAATTGGTTAATCAAATGCAATGTGGCCACACTTTAAATCAAATGCCAGTTGTTTTGGCCCAAATGCATAAGCCCAGCCACGCTTTACCCGGTCCAGACCCACTCTTATCATCCAAGTTGGCAATCCATGACATCTCGTCTGAGCCAATGGCATCGCGCCATGTTACCCCTCATCCACACTCATAAAAGAAGCACAAAAGGATCTGGACCGTTGGTCCATCTCATCAACGGTCCACATTTGATCTCCGTTTTTCTTTTTCTTTAAAATTCTCGCCAGACCTCATCTCAGCTGTTGGATTATAAAGATCCAACGACCATCATATTTTCACAATAAACCATTTTATGTTCCAAAAAATTGGAGTCGTTGATCGATAGATCCAACGGCTCACATTCTTCCTTTCACATTAAACTAACCAAACCCCTTCCAACCCTAATCATTCATCTGCTTCACCCGCCGCCGCCCTTTTCTCTTTCTCTCCCTATTCTCTCAATCCTTGAATTCTATCAATCCGAACAAACTTGCACAAATTAGTGCAAGGTCACCCCAATCGAATCTGAATCATCTCCTATGTCCTTGCTAGCCCTAAATCCCGCCTGAAGTTTCCCTTTTCATCACTTTTGATTCAAAATCCCCAAATCAGAACATAGACCTAAACCATGAAACCTTAGAATCCATCAATCCTTTCCCTGTTCCGTCCAATCCGAGCATGCATGGCGATTATCTCTTATTTCATCATTGTGATTCATTGTCTAGAGGTTAAACATAGTGACCTCTAGACACTAGGTTTGACCAATGGTCTAAGGGCTTCAATGGTCGATTCTTTCATCACCTCATGGCCAGGTAAATTCCATGCTGATTTTCACCTCTGTCCTTCTCTAATTTAACCATGTTGCTATCATCATCCATCGTTCGTCACTTTTCACTATCTAATTTGATTTGACCGGAACCCTAAGGAATTGAAGGCCACTATAAATATAGCCTTAAATGCTCACACCTAACAGACACAGGTATATATCAATGCACACCTAACACTAATCTCTTTTATCTTCTTTTTCGGTATGGGTTCAATCTCTGTGAGTTGATTGTTATTGGTTTGAATCCCTAAACAGCTATCGTCCTAGTCTTACTTGGTTTGCTGCCCTGCAGAAGGTTAGTGCATACTGACCATTTTCTTTACCTTGAATTAATTGTATAGTCCTGTGTTCTTAATGATTCCGTAGTATAATCTCTATTGTTTATATTAGATATTAGTAATGTAAGGTTATATTTGTTATTTCCTTTCATTTCATGCTATATTCACTTCTAAATTAGGAGTCTTCTGATTAAGTTATGCTGTGTTAAAGCTGTTATCAAATCTGTGATATTGAGCCCTATCTTTCATTATCTGATTAGTATGATGACTCTATACTAATAGATATTCTTATGATTAATCTCACTAAGTCACTATGATTAAGCTGAGTTAACTTTTATGATGCTTTTGTGCATAACTCACCTCTTTTAGTTAAACAACAATCCTATGAGCATTATCATGTCAGCAAAGCTAATTGAATCATGTTCATAAAATCTTCTTGGTATTGTAAACCTCCAGTAATGGGATTAGATTGACCCTCATGTATGTGATATTGTGTTGCCATGTCCTGGTCTAATGAACGGTTCTCCCTGCATCGCATGTCTTGTATTTAACCTGTCTACTTTGATGGTCATAACTGATAAATT
Organism: Nicotiana otophora; assembly: GCA_000715115.1. Classification (NCBI taxonomy): domain Eukaryota; kingdom Viridiplantae; phylum Streptophyta; class Magnoliopsida; order Solanales; family Solanaceae; genus Nicotiana; species Nicotiana otophora. The sequence goes on from AWOL01S0005865.1 coordinate 191,846, forward strand.
GGTTGTTGATAACCTGCATGTTCTGCTCATTTAGTGATCCATGAACCTGCACTCTTATTACCCTTAGACCCTACTAATCTTCATGATTAATTGATCTAGATCCTATGCTGATAATATTGTTATGTGAAGAACAAAGCTGAAATAAAATCAAACTTTTTAAACTTCTCTTGAAAATACTATTAATGCTTGCCAACACTAAGTCATCTTGATATCAGTGATCCTATGTCATTTTGACTTAGTCCTAGGAACATGATTATGTCATTGCTCATATCCTCATGTTGATTTGTTTGGTTGTAGTTAGCAGCATGTTCATGCTACCACGACATAATAATTTCTATGTGCTTCCTGTGATGATTTGAAGCTAAAGAAACTATATGATAAACCCTGTTAGTATGTCGGAAAGCATGATCTCATGTCTGAATGTGGTTTGTTGATATTGACTCCTGTAATGAATGCCATCTCATGATTGTTTGAGTCGGGTGATGAAAGTTACATGGAACTCTTGCTGTTGGGTTAATTAAATAACTCTTCTTAACTTCTATGCTTGAATTCATACCTATTATGTCACTGCTGTTTTGCTGTTTTGCCCATAGAGCATTTTATGACCTTAGCTTGAAGAGATTTATATTTGTATCTATGTGAAACCTATAATAATCCTGATCTATCTATGATGTTGTATTGGCTTAAGTTCAGTGAGTGATCCTCCATAAGAGAATGTCCCTAATAATCCATCATTGCTTAAATGACTCTAACTGTTAGGCTGAACCATGATATTACAATGACTTATACGCAAAATCATGGACTAAGTTTTGAAAGTGAACCTGTTTGTATGTCGAGTTGTTAGTATATTGTGATATTTTTTCATTATCAAGTTAAAGTGAATGCCATCACCCATTGTCTTATGCCTGTTATCATCACTACCTATAGAGGACTTAGCCTAATGCTGATAAAGTCTGATAACTGGGAAGTCTAACGACTTATGTGTTGTTTCAACTAGATAATCTCTCCATTTGTATTAAACAAGACTAAGATTAACTCTTTCCTGATTGATTCCCCTGTTGCCCTGATTGGATGGCATGCCATTTAGGAATTCTAAATGAACATTATTATCCTAAGTGTTAAAATGATGAGATGTTAATGAGACATATGCATGCTCTTAGCTGTGCTGAAGCTTTTTATAAGTATCTGTGAACTGTCCTTATAATCTGAGCCTACTTAGAAAAATGTTGAAGTGTTAACCTTACAGGGGAGATAATAAAAACCAACACGTGATGCCCATCTCTGTATAATACTTGCCTGTTAACATCTATGAGCCTAAAGATATGAGTAATGAGGCATGTCTATATGCAATCAATTACCTGTGCTCTATAATTTCATTTGATTATATACCATTAGTTACTCCATGCCTACTATAATGCCTTGTACTTTGATGTAAATCCTATTAAGTCAATGTTGTGCCCTGAACTACTTATGTGTTCTGATTACAAAATCCTTTTGCCTAAAGTTGTTGATTTTTTTGTGCCTGAAGCTTTGAAAGGTTTACTATGAGTCTTACACCTACTGTTTGTGTATTGGCAATTTGAAATTACTAAGTAGACCCCTTTATTTTATTTTAAACCTGTGAAAAAGATTAATAGTGAGGGACTGTGGGTATTTGGATGTGAAAACTTGTTTATGGTTATGGTACCCCTCCTTGACACAAGTAGTGCTCGGGGTCCATGAGACCCTTGTGAACTCTAAAGTGTTAGGGGTTCACAAAGGGTGATTATATCTGCGAATGAGGATTTACTCTAAGACTTTAGTCACTAACTTTCATTAATCCTCATAGGATTGACATGAGTTCTTTGTTATCATTATTTGTTATAATCTTTATTTCGTTCTACATTGATAGACACTAATTATTCTCCATTCTTTTGTATGCATGATTCAAATTGGTCTTGTCGAGCCCACTTGAAGCTCCAGCCCAATTCCATATTTTGGGTCGCTTTGTCCTGTTGAATTCGCTACTTGTGCATTCGTTGCTGGTCCCGGCCAGCTTACTAGCCCAACTGTCAAAGAGTCCAGCTTGTTATGTATCTCTGAAAGACTAACTTTGCTATTGAAATATGTTGATACTTTGATTGGTCCTAGCTGCGTTAAGTGAGGTTGCTCGAATATAGCTATCAGTGGAGACTTAAGGTATAGTTGCACGGCATCCGCAAGCTCTGAAGTCCCCTTCTACATCATTTTAACTATTTATTTTAATTTAGACAGTTATGTTTATTTCAGGCCATTATCTGTAGTACTCTAGAAGCTCATGTATTTTTGACACGAGTTGTAGGATTTGTATTTGGATATTGCCACTTATTAGTCTATTACTTATTTTGGACTATTAAATTTTATCATTGTCATTTTATTTGGAAATTGTCAAAAATGGATAATAGATATAGCTAACATTGGCTTGCCTAGTAAGTGAAATGTTATGCACCATCATGGTGCCTAGGGTGGGAATCCCAGGTCATAATAAGTTCGTTTAGATATAGCTAACGTTGGCTTGCCTAACAAGTGAAAGGTTAGTCGACATCACGGTCTAGAGGGTGGGAATCCCGAGTCATGTCAAGTTTTTATCAGAGCACTAGGTTGCCTAGGTCTCACGAGTCATGAGCAAGCTTAGAAAAGTCTGGAGGATCGGTACGGAAATGTCTGTACTTATCTTCCAAAGGCTATGGAGATTAGAAAATATTTAACTTCTTTGTTTCTCTATCATGCGATTTCATTCTATCATTGATGATTGAACTATTTTATTCTTGTTCTCTCGCATATAACGAGAACACGCACAACATCTGCAGCCGGACAGGAGCCGGAGCCCCCTGTGGTTCGAGCAGCAACACCACCCATAGTAGAGCCTCGGATGGATCATGAGGAGAAGGTCCCAGCTCAGAACATACCCGTCGGACCAGCCCAGGTCCTGGAGGGATTCATAGCCACTCCAGTGCTTCAAGATGCTCTAGTCCGCTTGGTGGGCCTTATGGAGAGTGTGGCTTAGAATGGCACATTTTTGGTAGAACCAGTCGTCTCCTAGGTTGGGGGAGGAGCACAGACTTCCGCTACTCATACTCCGGAGCAGGTGGCTCCCCTATATCAGACTCTGGCAGCTCCAGCAATTGGAGTAGTTTAGCCCGTAGTTGCTACACAACCCGGGGAGAGGCCTGCAATCTCTTCTGAGAGATGATGAGGTTGGACAAGTTCCCCAAGCTCTTTACTGTTTATTATAGCGGTGCACCCTCTGAGGACCCACAAGATTACTTGGACCGTTGCCACGAGGTGCTGTACAATATGGGTATTGTTAAGACCAATGGGGTCGACTTTGTAGTGTTCCAGATGACCAGTTCTACCAAGAGGTGGTGGCAGGATTTTGAGTAGAGCAGACCGGTCGGTTCTCTTTCACTTACCTGGGATCAGTTTTCACAGCTATTTCTGGAGAAGTTTATTCCTTTCACTTAGATAGACGAGTACCGTAGGCAGTTTGAGTGCCTCCAGTAGGAGGGCATGACCGTCACCCAGTACGAGACCAAATTTGTGGACTGGCCCATCACACAGCTATGTTGATTCCTATAGATAGAGAGAGAGTGAGGAGGTTTATTGATGGTCTTACCTTCGGCATTAGGCTTCAAATGGCCAAGGAGACGGGGGATGATATCTGTTTCCAGAGAGCCGTAAAGATTTCTAGACGGATCGAGATAGTTCATGGTGAGGATAGAGGGTCGATATCTGAGAAGAGGCCTAGTCTTTTCGATGGTTTTCGTGGTGCCTCATCTGGAAGCAGGGATTCTTTTGGTAGAGGCCAGCTAGGGGTCGCCCAAGGGGCGGAGGTTAGAGTGGTGGAGCCCAAGCCTATTTTTATGCATTCCCAGCTAGACCTGAGGCAGAGTCATCTGGCGCCGTCATCACAAGTATTGTTCCGATTTTTCATAGAGATGCTACAGTTCTATTTGATCCGGACTACACTTATTCCTACGTGTCATCCTATTTTGCTTTATATCTGATTGTGCCTCATGATTCTTTGAGTGCTCCTGTATTTGTGTCCACTCTAGTGGGAGATTATATTGTTATAGATCTTGTTTATCACTCGTGCGTGGTTTCGATGGAGCGTAGAGACTAGTGTAGATCTCCTACTTTTTGATATGATGGACTTTGATGTTATCTTGGGTATGGATTGGCTATAACATTATCATGCTACATTCAACTATCACACTAAGACGGTGACCTTAGCCATGCCAGGATTACCTCGATTAGAGTGGACGGGGACTCCTGGCCATTCTACTAGCAAGGTTATTTCTTATATGAAGGCTCGACATATGGTCGAGAAGGGGTGTCTAACATATTTGGCCTATGTTCATGATTCTAGTGTGGAGGTTCCTTCCATGGATTTAATACCTGTTGTGCGTGGATTTCCAGATGTGTTTCCCGCAGATCTGCCCGGGATGACACCCGACAGGTATATTGATTTTTGTATTGACCAAGCTCTAGGAACTCAACCCATTTCTATTCTACCATAACGTATGGCGCCACCTGCCTTGAAGGAACTGAAGGAGTAGTTGTAGGATTTGCTTGATAAGGGATTCATTAGACCTAGTGTCTTGCCTTGGGGTGCGCCTGTGTTGGCTGTGAAGAAGAAGGATGGTTGGATGAGGATTTGTATAGATTATCGACAATTGAACAAAGTCACTATCAAGAACAAGTAAATGTTCCCAGAGGATTGATGACTTATTTGATCACCTTTAGGGTGCCAAAGTTCTTTCAAAGATTGATTTGCGATTTGGCTACCATCAGTTGAAGATTAGGGCATCGTATATCCCTAAGACAATTTTTCGGACGCGGTATGGGCATTATAAGTTTCTAGTGATGTCATTTGGGTTGACAAATACCCCAACAACAATCATGGACCTGATGACCCGGATATTTAAGCCCTACTTGGATTCTTTTGTGATCGTATTCATTGATGATATCTTGATTTACTCCCACAGTTGCGAGGTGCATGAGCGACATCTTAGAGTTATACTTCAGAAACTGATAGATAGTCAATTATATGCCAAATTGTCAAAGTGTGAGTTTTGGTTAGACTCAGTCGCCTTTTGGGGGCATATTGTATCGACTGAGGGCATAAAAGTGGATCCTAAGAAGATTGAGGCAGTTCAAAACTGGCCTAGACCTACTTCAGCTACAGAGATTCGAAGTTTCTTGGGTTTGGCAGGGTACTATCATCGGTTTGTGGAGGGGTTTTCATCCATCGCAACCCCATGGACTAGATTGACCCAGAAGGGTGCTCCATTTAGGTGGTCGGATGAGTGTGAGTTGAGTTTTTAGAAGCTTAAGACTACCTTGACTACAACTCTGGTGTTGGTATTACCTACAGGTTCGGGATCATATACGGTGTATTGTGATGTATCGCGTGTTAGGCTCGGTGCAGTATTAATGCAGGATGACAGTGTGATTGCATACGCGTTGCGACAATTGAAGGTTCACGAGAAGAATTACCATGTTCATTACTTGGAGTTGGTAGCCATTGTTCATGCATTAATGATTTGGAGGCAGTACCTTTATAATGTGTCATGTGAGGTGTTCACAGATCATCAGAATCTTCAGTATTTGTTCAAGCAAAAGGATATTAATTTGAGGCAGCGGAGGTTGTTTGAGCTGTTAAAAGACTATGATATCACCATTTTATATCATTCGGAGAAGGCCAATGTGGTGGCCGATGCCTTGAGCAGAAAGGCTGAGAGTATGGGTAGCCTTGCGTGTATCCCAATTGGTGAGAGGCTATTAGCATCAGATGTTCAGGCTTGGGCCAACCAGTTCATGCACTTAGATTTTTCGAAGCCTTGTTGGGTTCTTGCTTACACAGTTTCCCGGTCTTCCTTGTTTGAGCGCATCAGAGAGCGTCAGTATGACGATCCCCATTTGCTTGTCCTTAGGGACACGGTGCGGTACAATGATGCCAAGTAGGTTACCATAGGAGATGATGGGGTTTTGCGGATGCAGGTTTAGATTTTTGTGCCCAATGTGGATAGGCTTTGTGAGTTGATTCTTGAGGAGGCCCACAGTTTGCGGTATTCCATTCATCCGGGTGCTGCCAAGATGTAATAGGATTTGAGGCAGAATTATTAGTGGAGAAGGATGAAAAAGGATATAGTCGCATATGTAGCTCGATGTTTGAACTGTCAGCAGGTAAAGTACGAGCACCAGAGGTCTGGTGGTTTGCTTCAAAGACTGGATATTCCTGAGTGGAAGTGGGAGCGTATTACCATTGATTTCATTGTTGTGCTCCCACGAACTCAGAAGAAATTTGACGATGTATAGGTGATTGTGGATAGGTTGACCAAGTCGGAGCATTTCAATCCAGTAACAATTACCTATTTTTCAGAGCGGTTGGCTGAGATCTATATCTATGAGATTGTTCGTCTGTATGGTGTGTCGGTGTCTATTATTTATGATTGGGGCACACAGTTCACATCACATTTCTGAAGGGCCGTGCAACATGAGTTAGGCACTAGGGTTAAGTTGAGTACATCATTTCACCCCCAGATGGACAGACAGTCCGAGCGCACCATTCAGATACTGGAGGATATGCTTCGCGCCTGTGTTATCAATTTCGGGAGTTCTTGGGATCAGTTCTTGCCACTTGCTGAGTTTGCTTACAAGAACAACTACCAATCAAGTATTCAGATGGCTCCCTATAAGACACTATATGAGAGGTAGTGCCATTCGCTAGTTCGTTGGTTTGAGCCGGGACAGGCTCGGTTATTGGGTACCAATTGATTCATGATGCCTTGGAAAAGGTCAAGATAATTCAGGATAAACTTTGCACAACTCATTCTAGGCAGTATAATTATGCCGATCGTAGAGTTCGTGATGTTTCATTCATGGTTGTAGAGAGGGTTCTACTCCGAGTTTCACCCATGAAGGGTCTGATGAGGTTCGAAAAGAAGGAAAAGTTGAGCCCTGGGTATATCAGACCTTTTAAGATTCTTGAGAGAGTGGGTGAGGTGGCCTACAAGCTTGCATTGCCACCTAGTCTATCAGTAGTCCATCCGGTGTTCCATGTATCCATGCTCCGGAAGTATCACGGTGATTCGTCCCATGTATTAGATTTTAACTTAGTCCAATTGGATAAGGATTTGACTTACGAGGAGGAGCCGGTGGCCATTTTAGCACGACAGGCTTGGAAGGTGAGGTCGAATAATTATCCTTCAGTGCGAGTGCAGTGGAGAGGTCAGTCGATCGAGGGAGCTACGTGTGAGTCCGAGTTCGATATGCAGGGTAGATACCCACATCTTTTAACAAGTCCATGTACTTTTTTCTACATTCATTCGAGGACTAATGTTTGTTTTAGAGGTAGAGAATGTTATGATCCAATAGGTCATTTTGAGATTTAGCCTCTATTTCTGTGTTCCAAGACATCGATTAGTTCTGTTTAGCATTTCTTGATTTGTGTGCGTAGTCCATGTCTCATTCCGGAAAGTCTTTATGTGAAAATTGAAGAAAATGTGAATTTTTTCCTTAAAAATGATTTGAGTTGACTATGGTCAATATTTTGTGTAAATGGATGCAGATCGGTATTTCAATGATCCCGGTGGGTCTGTATCGTTATATGGGACTTGGGAGTATGCTCGAAATTGAATTCGAAAGTCCCTAACTTGTTTTGACTCATTTTGCCGAAAACTAGCATTTTTGAAAGCTGGAAATTATTAATTTTGACAGTAAGTTGACTTCTTAGATAATGGGTTCGGATTTCGATTTTAAAACTTGGAATAGTTCTGAATTGCTATTTGAACTTGTCTGCAAATTTTGGTTCAATTTGGAATTGATTTGACATGATTCAGACGCTTAAATGTGATTCTAGTGTTCTTGAGTTTCACTTCGAAAGTTCATTCGTTCTGAGGATTGATTCATAGACCTAGATGTTATTTTGGTGATTTGATTGCACGAGCAAGTTCGTATGATGTTATTAGCCTTGTGTGCATATTTGGTTTGGAGCCCGAGGGGCTCGGGTGAGTATCAGATAGGATACAAATTAATTTTTGACTTTGGAGATAGCTAACTATTTCTCTATTGCTGGTGTGATATGTAGATCTCGCATTTGCGAGGTCTAGCTCGCAAATATGAGCCTCGCTTTTGCGATCAAGATATCGCATTTGCGAGAAGGGGCTTGGGCTAGGTGAACTCGCATTTGCGAGGAATTGTTCACATTTGTGAATTGTCGACCTTCGCTTTTGCAGAGAAAGTGGTTACAATTGCGATCACTGACCACTAATGTCTGCTTCGCATTCGCGAAGTGTATGGTCCCATTTACGAAGGCTAGAAACTCGCATTTGAGAGCCAAATGTTGCATTTGCGACTCCTATGGCTCTGAGACATGGTTCGCATTTGCGACCCTTGTTTCGCATTATTGATGTTCACAATTGCGAACAATACATCGCAATTGCGACATCCGCGGCTGGGTAAAAGAGGGGAACAACTGGACTTAGCTCATTTCTAATAATTTCTCAACCCTAAACACCCTAGAGGCGATGTTCCAAGATACGTTTCTTTCCAAATTCATTGGTAAGCGACTTTAATACATTTTGTTTTCATTACCCATTACATTTATTGAGATTTTAACATCAAATTTAGTATTTTCATAGTAGAAATTAGGGATTTGGGTAGCATTGGGAATGTTTATAAAATTGAGATTTGGGCCTCGAATTGGGGCCGGATTGCGAAACAAATAACATAACCAAGCTTGAGGGTGAATAGGTAATCGGGTTTTGGTCTGAATCTCGATTTTGACCAAGCGAGCCCGGGGATGACTTTTGTTGACTTTTTCAAAAATGATACAAATTGAACCTCTTTCATTTGTGAGTATTTTCTTAAGTTTATTTTGAATCATTTGGTCAATAATTTGCTAGATTTGGTTGATTTGGAGGCTTGTCATAAGGTAAGGCGTGGTTGAGTGATTGCTTGAGTTGCGGAGCGAGGTAAGTTATAGGTCTAACCTTGATTTGAGGAAATTAGGAACACTTGAACTACATGTTTTGTGAATTATGTGTGCAACGGCGTATATGTAAGGTGACGAGTGTATATGCACTGTTGTGTTGCTTGCTTCCATGTTTTCGTTACTTCTTAGTATACCTTGTTACATGTCTTAATTTCTATATGTTAATTTGACTTCCATGCCATAATTGTTACTTGTCATTTAGTTGTCCATGTATTAGATTGTCCATCCCTCCCATAATTCCATGCTTATTTGCTACTTATCTCTAGTTGTTTTTCTTGCATATATAAATTGTTGTATGTCTTGCTTGTCTTATAGTTTTGCAAAATTTGTTTCCTTCTATAATGTAGATTCAAATGTATGAATTGTTAATTTGTAGTTATCGAAGAGTTGGTAAAGCGTTGAGACATTCGAGTTATTTGAGATTCCTTGAGTATTATGTGATCCTTCAATGTATCATACATTTAATCACTTTAAGTAGAACTTCTTGTAAATTTTGGTTGTTGATTTGCTATTGTTGATTGAAATTGTTTGGGAAGCAGGTTGCACACCGCAACGGAAATAAAATGGTAATGGATTGAAATGGCGGAAAAAAGATAGATTATGATATTGACAGATGATGATATGGTGGGATTAGGTTACGCGCCGCAATAAATTCTATAAAGTTATATTGTTTGTGATTGTTGGATTAGAATTGGTATCTGAGATGAGTTTATATGACTTGTTATTCTAGGCTCTCCAGTAGTTTGATTTTGAGTTCGTTGTTATGAGTTAACTACTTTATTTCCATTCATGTATTTTATGTTATTATTATTATTACGTACAGGTTATTGTAAGTGACCCACCTTAGCCTCGCCACTACTTCGTCGAGGTTAGGATCGACACTTACATAGTACATGGATAGTAGTACTCATACTGCACTCTGCACTACTTGTGCAGATATCGGAGTTGGTTCCAGCTGCGGTGAGTGAGGTTGCTCAAATCTAGCTATCAGTGGAGACTTGAGATTTAGTTGTATGGCGTCCACAAGCTCTGAAGTCCTCCTCTACATCATTTTAGCTCTTTATTTTGATTCAGACACTTATGCTTATTTTAGGCCATTATCTGTAGTACTCTAGACGCTCATGTATTCGTGACACCAGTTCTGAGATTTGTACTTGGATTTCGCCACTTATTAGTCTATTACTTATTTCAGACTATTCAGTTTTATCATTTTTATTTAATTTGGAAATTGTTAAAAATGGTTAATAGATATATCTAATGTTGGCTTGCCTAGAAAGTGAAATATTAGGTGTCATCAAGGTCCTGAGGGTGGGAATCCCGGGTTGTGACAAGTTGGTATAGATGTAGCTAACGTTGGCTTGCCTAGCAAGTGAAATGTTACGCGTCATCACGGTCGCGGGGGTGGGAATCCCAGATCGTGACAGGAGTTTTCCGATTAAGTTATGTTGTGTTAAAGCTGTTATAAAATATGTGTTATTGAGCCCTACCTTTCATTATCTGATTAGTAGGATGACTCTATACTGATTGATATTTTTATTATTAATCTCACTAAGTCTCTACAATTAAGCTAAGTTAACTTTTGTGCAGATTTTGTGCATAACTCACCACTGTTAGTTAAACAACAATCCTATGAGCATTATCATGTCATCTAAGCTAATTGAATCATGTTCTTGAACTCTTCTTGGTATTTTGTACCTCCAGTAATAGGATTAACTTGACCCTCCTGTGTGTGACATTGTGTTGCCATGTCCTGGTCTAATGAAGGGTTTTCCCTACATCGCATGTCTTGTATTTAACCTGTCTACTTTGATGGTCTTAGATGATAAATTGGTTGTTGATAACCTACCTGTTCTGCATATTTAGTGATCCATGAATATGTACTATTGTTACCCTTAGACCCTTTTAAGCTTCATGATTAATTGACCTAGATCCTATGTAGATAATATTGTATGTGATCTGATAGTCAAGCAATCTGTGAAGATCAAAAATGAAATAAAATCAGACTTTTTAAACATCTCTTGAAACTATTTTTAGTGGTTGCCAACACTAAGTCATCTTGATATATGTGATCCTATGTTATTTTGCCTTAGTCCCAGGAACATGATTATGTCATTGTTCATATCCTCATGTCTATTTATTACGTCTCTAGTTAGCAGCTTGTCCATGCTACTATAACAAAGTGATTTCTGTGTGCTTCTTGTGATGATTGGAAACTAAAGAAACCATATTATAAACCTTGTTAGTATGTTAGAAAGCCAGATCTCATCTCTGAATATGGTTTGTTGAGATTGACCCCCATAATGAATGCCATCTTATGATTGTTTGAGTCCCATGATGAAAGTTACATGAAACTCTTGTTGTTGGGTAAATTAAATGACTCTTCTTAACTTCTATTCCTGAATTCATACCTATTATGTGAGTGTTGTTGTGCCCATAGAGTATTTCAGGACCTTTTCTTGAATAGATTTATACTTGTATCTGTGTGTAACCTATAATTATCCTGATCTTTCTATAATGCAGTATTGGTTTAAGTTTAGTGAGTGATCCTCCATAAGAGACTGTCCCTAATGATCCATACTTGCTTAAATGACTCTAACTGTTAGGCTGAGCTATGTTATTATAATGACTTATACACAAAATCATGCACTAAGTTTTACTAGTGAACCTGTTTGCATGTACAAATGTTAGTATATTGTGACATGTTTTCATTATTAAGATGAAGTGAATGCCATCACCCATTGTCTTATGCCCATTATCATCACTACCTCCAGAGGACTTAGCCTAAAGCTGATGGATATTAGTAACTAGGAAGTCTGGTGATTTATGTGTTATTTCAACTAGATAATCAATCCATTAGGATTAAACAAGACTAAGATTAACTCTTTCCTGATTGATGTCCCTGATGCCCTGATTGGTTGGCATGCCATTTAAGAAATCTAAATGAACATTATTAGCCTAACTATTAAAATGATAAGATCTTAATAAGACATATGCCTGCTCTTGGCTATGCTAAAGCTTTTTAGAAGTATATGTGAAGTATCCTTATAATCTGAACCTACTTAGAAGAATTATGAAACATTAAACTTATAGGGTAGCCAATAAAAACCAACACCTAATGCTCATCTCTGTATAATACTTTCCTGTTAACACTTCTGAGCCTAAAGAAATGAGTAATGAGGCATGTCTATGTGCAATCAATTACCTGAGCTCTATAATTTTGTTTAATTATATACCAACAGTGACTCCATGCATACTATAATGCCCTATACTCTTATGTGAATCCTCCTAAGTAAATTTTGTGCCATGAATTGCTTCTGTGTTGTGATTAACAACATTCTTTTACCTGAAGTTGTTGAATTTCTTGTGTCTGAACCTTTGAAAGGTTTACTATGACTCTTACACCTATTGTTTGTATCTTGGCAATATAAAATTACTAATCCGGACCATTTATTTGTGTTTAAACCTGTGAGGAAGATTAATAGTGAGTCACTAAGGGTATTTGGATGTGAAAACTTGTTTATGGTTATGGCACCCCTCCATGACACAAGCACTGCTCAGGGTCCATGAGACCCTCGTGAACTCTGAAGTGTCAGGGGTTCACAAAGTGGAGGGGAGGGGGGGGGGGGTTATATCCGCGAATGTGAATTTACTGTAAGCCTTTAGTCACTAACTTTTATTAATCCTCATAGGATTTATACAAATAAAATTGGCCTCACCATATTCCTTAGTTCTTTGTTATCATTATTTGTTATAATTTTTATTTCGTTCTACATTGATAGACACTAATTATTCTCCGTTCCTCTGTATGCATGATTCAAATTGGGCATGTCGACCCCACTTGGAGCTCATGCCCAATTTCCAGATTTTTGGTCGCTTTGTCCTGTTAAATTCACTGATTGCACTCCCTGTTGGGCCTGGCCAACTTACCAGCCCAACTGTCAAAGAGTCCATCTTCTTTCTTTCCTTTATCTTAAATAATATTCCTTGTTGTTTGCCATTTTATATATATATCTCTGAAAGACTATTTTTGCTATTGGAATATTTTGATACTTTCACAAGGCTCATAGATAAAAAAGCTAAATTAAAAGTTTCTCTCACTTCCTTTCTTTTAATGTTATCATTAATGATTTCTAATAAGTTTAAACTTTTGCAGATTCAAAAGCGAAAGCGAACTCTCTTTGAAAACTCAAATCGCGAAACTAACTTAAGAAGCTATCTTCAAGAAGTAAAAGCCAAATACAACCAAGTTTACAAAATGATGAACCTCGTAAGTTTTTAAAACACAAGACTTTCCCGCTGTAACTAATTTTCATATAAGGTATACCCATTCCAACTTAAGGTATATTTTCAAAATAGTCTCTTACTCTACTAAGTTACAAATAAGTAACAACCTTTTCTTTTAAAGCACACTCTCAACTTCTTTTAAAATAAAGAGCTTTAAATACAAGATCTTCCTCAAAGACAAAAGTATATCTAGTATTCAACTCAATAAATATACATATATTTTAAAAGATGATTTCCTATTTTCCAAAACTATAAACACAAAAACAGATAACATATTTTCGTTTCAAAGTATATAAACAACCTTCTCAAAAATAGTGAATTTTCAAATAAGACTTAGAATATTTTCACAGACTTTAAACACTAACTAAGCAGAATATAGATATTTCATTTCCCAAACCTAGCTTAAGTTTAAAGAGCCACCTCAGGTGGACTTTAAGGGATGCCTAACACCTTCCCCTTTGAATAACTAGAACCCTTACCCAAATTTCATTGGTTAGCAGACCATTAGGATAATAATCTCACAAACCTATAGGTACCCTAATATACCTTAAAATATTAGGTGGCGACTCTCTTTTATCAACATTAGAAAAAATATTAGTTGTATTTTGTTTTGACTAGTGCAAAATAGAATGCAACAAATCATGTATTTGTGACTCCAGATTTCTGGGATTAGTATAGACAACATTACTTATGGTTTTACTATTTGTATTTAGAGTATTTCTAGTCCTTAATATTTAATATTCTGCTTTTAAATTGTTAAATTGGTTAACTCTTTAACTAATGTCGGCTAGCCTAGCAAGTGGATCTTAGGCGTCGTCATGATCTCGTGGTTGAGATTTTGGATCGTGACAAGCTGGTATCAGAGCACTAGGTTACCTAGGTCTCACGAATCATAAGCAAGCTTAATAGAGTCTTGAGGATCGGTACGGAGATGTCTGTATTTTTCTTCTAGAGGATATAAGGCTTTAGGAAATTTCACTACTTTCTTTCTCTATCATACGACTTTATTCTATCATCGTAGTTTGAATCATTCTTCTCTTAATATCTCGTAGATGGTAAGACACGTACGACATTCATAACTTATCAAGAGCCAAAGTCCCAGGTTGCAACCACTACCAGGGATAGAGGCCGGGGTCGAGGTAGAGGCAGAGCTTAGCCAAGATGAGGAGATCCCTGCTCCGGCTGTGCCAGTTGGACCAGATCAGGTCCCAGTGGGGTTCATTGCTACCCTAGTACTTCAAGACGCCTTAGTCCGCCTGGTTGGCCTTATGGAGAGTGTGGCCCAGCTCGGTGTATTACATGTAGCACCAGCTGTCTATCAGGCTGGGGGAGGAGACAAGAATCTCGCTACTCACACTCTAGAGTAGATGTCTCACGGATATCAGACCCTAGTTCTCCTAGTTAGGGAAGCTCAGCCCGTTGTTGTTACACAACCCGGCCCGCAATTTCAGCTGAGGGGCCAACGGAGTTGACTTCGTAGCATTTTGTGGATCGTTGTCATGAGGTATTGCGAATCATGGGTATAATGGAGTCCAACGGAGTTGACTTCGCAGTATTTCAGATGTATGTCTCTGCCAAGAGGTGTTGGCAGGAGTATGTTTGGGACAGACCAACAGGTTCACCTCCTCTCACTTGGGCTCACTTCTCACATCTATTCTTGGAGAAGTTCATCCCCTTCAGTCAGAAAGAGGACTTTCGCGGCTAGTTTGAGCGCCTTCAGTAAGGTCGCATGATCATTACTTACTATGAGACCATATTTGTGGATCTATCATGCCACAGAGCTATCCCGACCCCTACAGATGGACTTACTTATGGAATCAGGCTACAAATAGCCAGAGAGACCGAGAATGATATTTCTTTTACTTGGGTTATGGAGATCGCTCGCTAGGCGGATCAAGAGGATTCGTGGCCAGGGTAGAGAGGTTACATCTGAGAAGAGGCCTCGCCATTTTGATGGTTTCAATGGTGCCTCGTATGGAGGTAGAGGTTTATTTGGTAGAGGCCATCCTCTCAAACCCATTAAGTCAGCACTTTAGGTGTCTCGTAGTCCTTCAAGTGGTAATGGCGTGTATGGATCTCATTCCGAGTAGTAAGTATTCCGCATACCTTCAGCTCCTATTATTGTCCTAGATTAAGGATCAACAAACCATAGTAGGGTACTTGTGCTATAATTCTGGCACCGGTTTCTCAACCACCGGCTCAGCCAGCTAGAGGTGGGGTCAGGCAGCCAGAGGTGGAGGTCAGGTACCAGAGGTGGAGTTCACACATCTAGAGGTGGAGGCCAGTCAGTAAGAGGCCATCAAAAAGGTGGAGGTCATATTGGTAGGGCTCAGTCATTGCTATGCATTTCCAACTAGACCCGAGGCAGAGTCGTCCAATGCGGTCATCATAGGTATTGTTTCGGTTTGCCATTGGGATGCATCAGTTTTATTTGATCCGGGTTCTACATAGTCATATGTGTTATCCTATTTTGATTCATATTTGGATATGTCTCGTAATTCTTTGAGTACCCATGTTTATATATCTACGCCTGTTAGGGATTCTATTGTGGTAGACTAGGTTTATCATTTTTGTTTGGTTACTATCAGGAGCTACGAGACTAGCGTTGACCTTCTATTACTTTATATAGTGGAGTTTGATATGATTTTGGGCATGGATTGATTGTTACTATATCATGCCATCTTGGATTATCACGCCAAGACTATGATGTTAGCAATGCTAAGGTTGCCTCGACTGAAGTGGAGAGGGACTCCTGGTCATTCCACTAGCAGGGTCATTTCATATGTGAAGGATCAGTGTATGGTCAAGAAGGGGTTTTTGGCTTATTTGACTTATATCTGTGATTCTAGTGTCGAGGTGTCTTCCATGGATTCAGTTCCGATGGTAAGATAGTTCCCAGAGGTGTTTCTTATAGACTTATCGGGCATGGAAGCTGACCGAGATATCGACTTTTGCATTGACTTGGTTCCGCACTCAGCCTTTATCTATTCCACAATACAATATGGTCCCAGTTGAGTTGAATGAATTAACGGAGCAGTTGAAGGATTTGCTTAACAAGGGATTCATTAGACCTAGTGTCTCACCTTGGGGTTCTCCGGTGTTGTTTGTGAAGAAGAAGGATGGATCGATGAGGGTGTGCATAGATATCGGCAGTTGAACTAGGTCATTATCAATAACAAGTATCCGTTGTCGAGGATTGATAAGTTATTTGACCAGCTTCAGGGTACCAAGGTGTTTTCCAAGATTGATTTAAGATCTGGCTACCATCAGGTCAAAATTAGGGCATCAGATCCCTATGGCAACTTTTCGGGCTCAGTATGGTCACTATGATTTCTTGGTGATGTCATGTAGATTGACTAATGCCTCAACACCTTTTATGGATTTGATTAATCGAGTGTTCAAGCCTTATCTAGATTCCTTCATGATCATCTTCATTGATGATATTTTAGTTTAATCCCACAGCCGATAGGAGCTTAGCAGTATCTCCGGATCTTACTTCATACTTTAAAGGATCGTCGGTTATATGCAAAGTTTTTGAAATATGAGTTCTGATTAGACTCGGTTGCCTTTTTGGGGTATGTTGTATCTTCTGACAGTACTAGTTAGATCATAAGAAGTTTGAGGTAGTTCAGAACTTGACTAGACCTACATCAGCTACAAAGATGTAGAGTTTCTTAGGTTTGGGGGTTGTTATCGCCTATTCATGGAGGAGTTTTCATCTATCTCAGCTCCATTGACGAAGTTGACTAGAAGGGTGCTTTTTTCAGATGGTATGATGAGTATGAGGTGAGCTTTCATAAGCTCAAGACTACATTGACTACAACATCAGTGTTGGTGTTGCCTACAGGTTTGGGATCTTACATTTTGTACTGTGATGAATCACATATTGGGCTTGGCACGATATTGATGTAGGACAGTAGAGTGATTGCCTACGTGTATCGACAATTGAAGATTAATGAGAAGAATTACTATGCATGATTTAGAGTTGGCCGCCATTGTTCACACGCTGAAGGTTTGGAGGCACTATCTATACGACGTTCCGGGTGAGGCCTATACCGACCATCGGAGTCTCTGTCACCTGTTCAAGTAGAAGGATCTTAATTTTCGGCAGCAGAGATGGTTAGATTTGTTAAAATACTGTGATATCACCATATTATATCATCCGGGGAAGGCCAATGTAGTGGCTGATGCATTAAGTAGGAAGGCAAAGAGCATGGGTAGTTTGGCAGATTTACCGGCAGTAGAGAGGCCACTAGCCATGAATGTTCAGAGGTTGTCCAATAGGTTCGTGAGGTTGGATGTTTCGGAGCCTAGACAGGTTCTTGCTTTTGTTGTGGCACAGTCATCGTTGTTGGAGCGAATCAAGGCTTGCAAGTTCTATGATCCTCACTTGTTGGTATTGAAATACATGGTGCAGTGGGGTAGTGCTAAGAAGGTTGTGATTGGAGATGATGGTGTTATGTGGCTTCGGATAAGGATTTGTGTTCCAAAAGTTGATGGGTTGAGAGAGCTGATCCTTGAGGAAGTTCACAGTTTGCGCTATTCCATTCACCCAGGTGTCACGAAGATGTACCGTGACTTGCAATAGCACTATTCGTGGCATAGGATGAAGAAAGATATAGTCAGTCATGTCTCTCGGTGTTTGAACTATCAACAGGTGAAGTACGACCATTAGAAACTGAGTGGGTTGACTAAGATATTTGAGATACCGAAGTGGAAGCAGGAGTGCATCACTATGGATATTATGGTAGGCTTACCACGGACCTTGAGGAAATATGATGTAGTCTAGGTTATCATTGACTGGTTGACTAAGTTCACAGACTTCATTCTGGTGATGACGTCGTATTCTTCAAAGCGGTTGGCTCAGATTTACATACGAGAGATTTTCTGCCTACACGGTGTGCCCATTTCTATCATTTCTGGCCAGGGCACGCAGTTCCTATCAAATTTTTGGATAGCCATGCAGCATGAGTTGGGCATGCGGGGCGAGCTGAGTACCGCATTTCATCCTTAGCGGACAGACATTCCAAGCGCACTATTCAAATATTGGAGGACATGTTACAGACATGATCTATAGATTTCAGGGGTCCATGGGACCTATTTTTACCTCTAACGGAGTTCTTCTACAACAATAGCTATTAGTCGAGCATCCAGATGACTTCATACGAGGCTTTATATGGGAGGCGGTGTTGTTCGCCGATTGGTTGGTTTGATCTCCATGAGGCTAAAGTTTTGGGCACGGATTTGGTCAGTGATGATTTGGAAAGAGTTAAGGTGATTCAGGAGAGACTTCGTACAGCTCAGTCCAGGCAAAAGAGTTATGCAGACTGGAAGGTTCAGGATGTGGCCTACATAGAGGGTGAGAAGGTTCTTCTCTGAGTGTCGCCTATGAAGGGCGTGATGCGGTTTGGGAAGAAGGGCAATTTGAGCCTGAGATTAGTTAGCCCATTTAAGATCTTGGAAAGAGTTGGGGAGGTTGTTTATAGGCTTGCATTGCCTCCTAGACTAGCAAGGGAACATCCGGTATTTCACATTTCCATTCTTCGGAAGTACCATGAAGATAGGTCACATGATTTAGATTTTATCATGGTGCAATTTGATGATAATTTGATCTATGAGGAAAAGTCAGTGGCTATTCTATAACGACAGGTTCTAACGTTGAGGTCTATGGTTTTCCTTTTGTGAAAGTGCAATGGAGAGGTCAGCTGATCGAGGAGGCTATGTGGGAGTCCGAGTCCGATATGAGAAGTAGATACCCCAACCTTATTTCCAGTCCAGGTACACTTCTATGTCTATTTGAGGACGGACATTTCTTTTAGAGGTGGAGAATGTGACGACCCGATAGGTTGTTTTGAGTACTAGCCTTTAGTTTTATGTTCAGAGACCTCTCATAGATTTATTTGATGTTATATGACTTGCGTGCGTAGTCTGTGTTATTTTTTGAAAAAATTTTATGTGAAATTTTAAAGAAAACGTAATTTTTGACTTAAAATAAGTTTTGGGTTAACCACGATCAATGTTCTTAGTAAACGACCTCAGATCGGTATTTGGACTATTTCGGTAGGTTCATATGGTATTTTTGGAATTGTACGCATATTTGGTTGGAGTCCCGGGCGGCCCGAGCGCTTTTGACGCATTATTTGAAAAGTTGAAAAAATGAGTTTCAAAGTTGAAATTTTGAGTTTTGATGATTGATTCTTGATATTTGATGTTATATTAATAATTTGAGTTAGCGAGCGAGTTTGTATAATGTTA
The DNA here is from genome assembly GCA_000715115.1 of Nicotiana otophora. Taxonomy (NCBI): domain Eukaryota; kingdom Viridiplantae; phylum Streptophyta; class Magnoliopsida; order Solanales; family Solanaceae; genus Nicotiana; species Nicotiana otophora. The sequence continues at coordinate 211,401 of AWOL01S0005865.1, forward strand.
ATACACTTGTTTGAATGTTCGAATTAGATCACGAGGGGCTCTGGGGAGGTTTATATGTGTTTTGGAATGTCTGAGTATCAGCTGTTGCTGGTGTGGATCTGTAGATCTCGCATTTGCGAGGTCCTTCTCGCAAATGCAAGCATCGCTTTGCGGTCAATGCATTGTATTTGCAAAATGGGGCTGGACTAGGTGTCTTCGCATTTGCGAGGACAGTTTCACTTTTGCGGAAGTTGGACCTTCGCATTTGCGAGCATTGTGGTCGCATTTGCGACCCCTGAGTGTTTAGGACAACTTCGCAATTGTGAAGCTGGGATAACATTTACGCACATGGGGTATATCGCAAGTGTGAGGTTTTTGTCTTATTTGCGACGTCTGAGGGACTGTGGCACAGTTCGCATTTGCGTACAATTGTTTGCATTTGTGGGCATCGTAATTACGAACAGGAGTTCGCAATTGTGATACACACAACTGGGTTAAAGTTGGGAAAATGGGACTTAGCTCATTTTATACCATTTCGCAACCCTAGACTCCATTGAGGCGATTTCTTAAGAGCGTTTTCTTCCCAAATTCATTGGTAAGCAACTCTAATTCATTTTTCATCAATTCCCATTACTTTTCCATGAATTTCTTCATGAAATATACAAATTTCAAGGTAGGAATTAGCGGTTTTGGGTAGAATTTAGGAATTTTGTAAAATCAAGATTTAGACCTCAAATTGATGTCGGATTGTGAAACAAATCACATAACCGGGCTCGGGAGTGAATGGGTAATCGGTATTTGGTCTGAATCTGTAATGACTTGGTTTGTCATTTTGAGTATTTTAGTCCCATTTCCCCTATTTAATGCTTCACTTAAGTGTATTTGTGGTTGCATGACTCGCCGGGGTGGTTGGTTTGGTTTCGGGGAGGTTTTGGAGTGAATTGGGACACTTCCCAAGGTTAGAAGCTTAAGTTGTAAGGGTCGACCAGAGTTTAACTTTGGTGTAGAGGACTCCGATATGGTGTTTTGATGGTTCTAATAGCTTCGTATGGTTATTTTGGACTTAGATGTTGTATACGGTCGAAATCGAGCATACCCGATTTCGTTGGCAGGGGAGTTGCCTCGAGGGTAACCTCACAATAGATCGTGCTCGAGCTCGAAGATAGAACATCAAGCCTGAAGATCGAAGTGTTCAATGAGTTCGAGGCCAGCAACAATCGAGATCAAGAATGACTGACTTCGAGTAAGGCATAATAACGGAATGGCGAGATATCAGTAACCGGTTGACGATCAGGGCAAAAATCCCGGAACAGATCAAATCAAAGCGGCTATTAGTGCCAATCATGGGATCTACTTCCATTATTGGAGTTGTACCTTATTTAGGATTCCTCTATTTTATAAAGAGGGATCTCATTCACTTGTAAGGCGAGAATAATTATTCATTGATAACAATATACACACATGTTGCCTTCTTTGTTTTACTTAGTGTTCATCGGTGTTTGTTCCATCCTCTATTGTTCTTATTAAATAACCTCGAGACTATCTTGAATCGAGGTTGAGGCATTTTTTGCAGACCAATTTGATTTATTTTATTATTCAATTTATCTATTTAATTTGTTGTTTTATCAATTGGTACTAGTTTAAATCATATATCCTTAAAACCACAATATAAGTTTAATTGTTACTCAATTTTTAGGGTAAACAGTTTGGCGCTCACCGTGGGGCTAAGGATAATAGTGATTGTTCTGTACTGATTCTAGTAAAACACACTATTTTATGCTTGTTCTTGTCAAGTATCTTTGCTTTTAGGTTAAAATATGTCAAACTCACAAAACGCATTCATGCACGGTGACAATGGCCTCAGATTCCACGGTGAAAACGAAAATGTGATTACTCTAGGAGTCGAGGTGCCACGGGCTAGCGGGGGAGAACCGATTGCCAACCCAGTCGATGTCAGTTCGCACGTTGCTCTAAATACGAACCTAGGCGCAAATCTCAATGGGAGCGTACACAGAGAAGGCCGATCTAGTGGCCAAGGAACACAGGACAGAGGAGACGAAGGAGTCAGTCTCCAGGTGATATTCGAGATGCTTCAGGCTCAGCAAGCCGCTATTGCTCAGTTACAAAATCAACATAGAGCTCCAAATAGGATCAAGCCGGAAATTACTCGCCGTACCGAGCCAGTACCGGAAAGGTCGAATGGTAACGAATCGGGGACTGATCCTGCGGTAATGAAAATGCTCGAGGAGCTCACCAAAAGAATTGAATCAGGGGAGAAGAAAATTGAAGCCAACGATAAAAAAGTGGAGACATACAACTCTCGAGTTGATCAGATACCGGGGACACCGCCAATCTTGAAAGGGATGGATTCGAAGAAGTTTGTACAAAAGCTGTTTCCTCCAAGTGCGGCTCTGAAGCCTATTCCAAAGAAGTTTCGTATGCCAGACATACCCAAATATAATGAGACCACTGATCCCAACGAGCATGTTACTTCATATACATGCGCCATCAAGGGTAACGATTTTGAAGATGATGAAATCGAATCTTTACTGTTAAAAAAATTCGGAGAGACCCTTTCGAAGGGAGCAATGATTTGGTATCACAACCTGCCACCAAACTTCATCGACTCATTTGCCATGTTAGCAGATTCTTTTGTAAAGGCACACGCTGGGGCCATAAAGGTCGCAATGAGGAAATCAGACCTTTTCAAGGTAAGACAAAGGGATAATGAAATGCTGAGGGAGTTCTTGTCCCGATTTTAAATGGAACGCATGGAGATGCCACCGGTCACAGATGATTGGGCCGTTCAAGTTTTCACCTAAGGGTTAAACGAGTGGAGTTTGATAGCATCATGTCAGTTGAAACACAATTTGATCGAGTATCCAAATGTAACTTGGGCAGATGTGCAAACAGGTCGGCAGTTAAAAACCAGAGGGACTTCGACAGAGAGCCAAGGTCGAACAGAGACCAATATCAACCATATACCGCAGATCGAAGGAACAATGGTTCAGGACGCAATTCCGCCCGGAACGATTGAAGAAGTGATCAAGGATAGAATTCTCGGGGACTTATGAGGAAAAGTGGTTATGATAAGTATGCCGATCCCACAGAGGTACCTCGATTATCGGAATATAACTTTAGCATCGATGCATCGGGCATTGTATCGGCAATCGGAAGGATCAGAGATACTAGGTGGCACAGACCCATACAAACTGATCCTTCCCAAAGAAACCCAAATTTGATGTGCAAGTATCATGGCACGCATGGTCACAAGACCGAGGATTGCAAGAAATTAAGGGAGGAGGTAGCCCATCTATTCAATGAGGGCCACTTTTGAGAGTTCCTCAGCGATCGAGCCAAGAAGCATTTCAGAGAAAGGGACGCCAACAGGAAAAATGAATAGGAGGAACCCCAACATGTCATTCATATGATCGTCGGTGGGGTCAACATTCCACAGGGACCCATATTCAAACGCACTAAGGTATGAATCACTAGGGAAAAATGAACCCGAGATTATGTGCCCGAAGGCACTTTATCATTCAACAACGAAGAAGCAGAAAGCATTTCTCAATCCCACAATGACGCTCTGGTAATTTCTATCTTATTAAATAAAGTTCAAGTTAAGCGTGTTTTAGTGGAAACAGGTGGCTCAGCGAATATCATCTGATTGAGGATCGTGGAGCAGCTCGGCCTACAAAATCAAATCGTGCCCGCATCGGGTCTTAAACGGCTTCAATATAGCCAGTGAAACAACTAAAGGGGAGATTATTCTACCGGTGAACGTGGCTGGAACCATTCAAGATACCAAGTTCCACATAATCGAGGGCGACATGAGGTACAATGCCCTGCTCGAAAGGCCTTGGATCCACAGTATGAGGGCAGTCCCTTCGACTCTCCACCAAATGATGAAATTCCCGACATCAGACGGTGTAAAAATAGTATATGGCGAGAAGCATGCTATAAAGAAAATGTTTGCAATCGATGAGGTAACACCGATATCGACACTATCAACCTTGGAAACGTCGAGCATCAAAGGTAAACAGGAAGTCAAATAGTAATCACAGCCACCAGCCTCGTCCGAATTGGGGAAGCATGAGATAGAAGAAGAAGAGGAGGATTTTCTGACCCCTCGAACTTTTATTGTTCCCGAAGATTCTGACGCCACCAAATCAACGGTCTAAGAGCTGGAACAGGTTATATTGATCGAGTACCTGCCCGAGCAAAAGGTATACCTGGGAACGAGATTAACCCCCGAACTCAGGAAAAAGCTTATTCAATTTCTTATTGATAACATATATTGTTTTGCTTGGTCCCATTTAGACATGACATGGATCCCACCGGAGATAAAGACGCATCGGCTAAGCCTGGACCTTAGGTTCAAACCGGTGAAGTAGAAGAGAAGACCCCAGTCCAAGGTAAAGCATGCAATCATAAAGGACGAGGTAACTAAACTTCTCAAAATAGGGTCTATTCGGGAGGCGCAATATCCCGAATGGTTAGCCAATGTAGTTGTAGTCCCTAAAAAAGGAAACAAACTTAGAATGTGTGTAGATTATAAGGATTTAAACAAGGCGTGCCCCAAAGATTCTTTTCCACTACCTAACATCGATCGCATGATGGATGCCACGGCCGACCACGAGATCCTTACTTTTCTCGATGCCTATTCCGGGTACAATCAAATCCAAAAGAACTGAGAGGACCGATAAAAGACTTCATTTATCACCAAGTATGAAACATATTGTTATAATGTAATGCCCTTCAAGCTAAAAAATGCAAGAGCTACTTACCAACGCCTAGTAAATAAAATGTTCGAAGAACAAATAGGTAAATCAATGGAAGTTTATATTGATGACATGCTAGTTATGTCCCTGCGCGCAGAGGACCATTTGGCTCATTTGCAGGAAATGTTCGAGATTTTAAGGAAATACAACATGAATCTCAACCCCGAGAAATGTGCTTTCGGGGTCAGTTCGGGCAAGTTCCTTGGCTTCATGGTATCGAATCGAGGGATCTAGATCAACCCCGATAAAATCAAGGCCATCGAAGACATCACCGTCGTGGACAGTGTAAAAGTCGTGTAGAGGCTAACTGGACAGATAGCTGCCTTAGGCCGATTCATTTCGAGATCGTCGGATCGAAGCCACAGATTTTTCTCTCTACGCAAAAAGAAGAACGATTTCGCCTGGACCCCGGAATGCCAACAAGAATTAGAGGAAATGCAGCGATACCTATCAAGACCACCACTGCTTCACACTCCAAAGGTAGATAATAAACTTTACTTGTACTTAGCAGTATCAGAAATTGCGGTAAGTGGTGTCCTAGTTCGAGAAGAGCACGGTACGCAATTTCTCGTTTATTATCTAAGTCGAACCTTAGGAGAAGTAGAAACTAGATATCCACACTTGGAAAAATTGGCACTTGCACTGATAAGCTCCTCTAGAAAGTTAAGACCATACTTTCAATGTCACCCCATATGCGTATTAACCACTTACCCACTTCGTAATATTTTACATAAGCCCGAACTATCGGGTCGATTAGCCAAATGGGTTGTCGAACTCAGTGGGTACGATATCAAATATCAACCCTGGATGACCATCAAGTCTCAAATTTTAGCGGACATCATGGCCGATTTCACGCCAACCCTCGTACCCGAAGTTGAAAAGGAACTCTTGTTAAAATCTGGTACATCATCGGGAGTATGGACCCTCTTCACGGATGGTGCTTTGAATGTGAAGGGGTCCGGGCTAGGCATCGTTTTGAAGCCTCCCACGGGTAGCACTATTAGGAAATCTATCAAAACTTCTAGGTTGACTAACAATGAGGCCGAGTACGAGGCCATGATTGCAGGTCTCGAGCTAGCTAAAAGCTTGGGAGTAGAAGTCATTGAAGCCAACTGTGACTCTTTACTGGTGGTGAACCAAGTAAATAAAACCTTCGAATTTCGAGAGGATAGAATTCAACGATATTTGGACAAACTGCAGGTAACTTTGCACCGTTTCAAGGAATCGACTTTGCAGCATGTACCTCGAGAACAAAATAATGAGGCCGATGCACTTGCAAATTTGGGGTCATCGGTCGAGGAAGATGAGATTAGCTCGAGGACTATTGTTCAACTCTCGAGATCCATGATCGAAGAAGCTCATGCCGAGATAAACTCTACAAGCTTAACCTGGAATTGGAGGAAATATACTGAATACTTGATGAACGGAAAGCTCCCATCGGACCCTAAAAAGTCGAGGGCCCTACAACCAAAGCTGCTCAATTCACATTGGCTGAAGATGGAACATTATACAGAAGGACATTCGATGGACCATTGGCAGTATGCTTTGGACCAGGAAACACCCATTATTTTCTATGAGAGGTCCATGAAGGCACTTGTGGGAACCACTCCGGCGCCAAATCACTGATTCACAAAATCATTAGAGCAGGATACTACTGGGATAGCATAGAAAAAGACACTAAGAGTTTGTTCGAAAATGTGATAAATGTCAAAGGTTTGCACCGATGATCCCTCAGCTTGGAGAACAACTTCATTCAGTCCTATCCCCATGGCCATTCATTAAATAAGGAATGGATATCGCCGGCCCTCTGCCATCGGCCCCAGGTAAAGCTAAGTTCATTTTATTTATGACTGACTATTTCTCAGAATAAGTTAAAGCACAGGCGTTCGAGAAAGTGAGAGAGAAAGAGGTTATAGACTTCGTCTGGGATCACATCGTATGTCGATTTGGGATACCCTCCGAAATAGTATGCAACAATGGAAAATAATTTACCGGTAGCAAAGTGACGAAATTTCTCGAAGACCATAAAAAAGGATATTATCAACGCCGTATCACCCTAGTGGGAACGGACAAGACGAATTAACGAACAAGACTATCATTCAAAACCTAAAGAAAAGGTTGAACGACACTAAGGTGAAATGGAGAGAAATTCTACCCAAAGTCCTTTGGGTATATCGAACAACATCAAAGTCCAGTACGGGGGCAACCCCGTTCTCCTTAGTATATGGTGCCAAAGCCTTGATTCCAGTCAAAGTCAGGGAACCCAGTGCCAGGTTTCAACATACAACAGAAGAGTCAAATCACGAGTCTATGAATACCAGTATCGAATTATTGGATGAAAAATGAGAAGCCGCACTCGTTCCAATGGCCGCACAAAAGCAACGAATTGAAAGATACTACAATAGGAGAACCAACCTTCGCCACTTCATAGTCGTGGACTTAGTCCTGAGGAAAGTCACCATCAACACTCGAGATCCTAATGAGGGAAGCTCGGCCCAAATTGGGAGAGACCCTACCAAGCCCTTGACATCGTTGGAAAAGGATATTATAAGCTCGGCACGATGGATGGCGAACAACTGCCAAATAATTGGAACATATCTCTTCTCAAACGGTATTATTGCTAAGGTATGACTTTATCCCCTTTTTTCATTTATATTCTAAACTAACTCACTGAAGGTGTTCAATTGAAGACATCGAGACCTCAGGTTTTAAAGCACGCGTTGCACTCTTTTTCCCTTAGATCGGTTTTTGTCCCAAGTGGGTTTTTTCGGCGAGGTTTTTAAAGAGGCAACAATTATGTGCTACCTGAGGAAAATGCAATAGTATCCAAGGCTTCTTTACTATCAACATCGAATACTGGGGGGCATCACCCTCGAATGTTACACTTTTGAGGAAAATACTTCGTGTCAAAGGGTCTCGATAGAGAAACTTTGTAATGGGCCAAACGGTGGAATGAACCGTGTCCGTATAGATTAGTCGAGCGCCGATAGAAAAACATGTATGCATGTATAAATTATACAAAGAAACATTTTTCTATATCAAACATCTTGTGTCTCAAAGAAAAGTTTCTACTATACAAGCTCCATACTTATGATTTTGTGAGAAATGGCTCAAGGGCCAAGTGCAAATATACCTCACACACTTGGGTACTTCCGTCGACGATCGACATATTCGAGTAATCTAAACTCAAATTCATAAGACCTCAAAGAGGCACCCCTCGATCTATAGGCCAAGTCTACCATTCTCAGGGACTAACACTTCGAACAAGTTCTAAGTGTTATTGGGAAATAAGCCCAAGAGGCATACCCAAAGGCTACAACCAAATTAAGGTGGCTCGGAGATGTCCGAATGCCGCAATAAAAATAGGCCTTCGAATTCTTTAAAAAAACCGGTTAAAAAAGGCTACCCTCGGCAAGTAATCAAAAGGGCTTCGATAAAATCAGACATCAAAAAACCTTAAGAGGTATCAAATTATCTTAACACAAACGTACTAAGGCACAAAAAACAAAGGGGTTACAATCTACATCGAACCCTGAAAAACCCCAATGGGTAAAGAATACGTGTTAAGGCATAAAGAAATGTTTTACTAAGTCTTCTAAGCTGAAAAAAGGAAATAATAGCCGTCTTTTAGAGGCCATATCGGCCCAATCTAAAGAGCCTAAGGGCCAATACACTTAGAGTTCGAGATTTTGTTCTCACTCAATTCGGACCTAAGGGTTCCACTATCCCGAGCTCAAATAAAACAGACTTGAATATAGCTCGAGGATTCATCATTATTTGATATAAAACCTTAAGGGGCCTGCTACTGTGAGTTCGAAACTTACTCGAACTCGGCTATAGAAACAGTACAATTACGGCTTCGATAAAGCCATTCAAAATTTAAATTCCGAATATATTGTTGAGCTCAGGGACTCGCCCTCGTTTAACTAAAAACCTAAGGGTTTGTTCTACTCTAAGTTTGAGCTATTGCTCACTCGATTATAGAGGCTACAGCAACCTAATTGCAACAAAGTTTTCACAACGCAAAGGCAAAATAGAATTTATCATAAATCTGAAATCGGAGATGAAGTGGAAAGAAAAGGAATCTTTCATATATGCAAAGTATTTACAAAGACCACACAGGGTCTTACATAAGAAACAAAAGGAGAAAAAAATCCTAAGTGCCTAGTCATCCTCGGGAGCCGCATCTTCAGGAGCTTCATCTTCATCCCCTCTGCTCTCGGATCCACTGGCAGAGTCTTCATCATCGGAAAGCAAAGATCCGGCCTCGTCCTCCAAAACCTTTGCCCTCTCGATATCAGTCGTGAGGTCGAAGCCACGAGCATGTACCACTTACCCACTTCGTAATATTTTACACAAGCCTGATTCGAGACTGGCACCTAGCATGCTCGGCAACACGGGATAATCTAACCTCAGTAGCGTCAGAAATTTCCTTTGCTCGAGTGTTGGCGGCTTCAGCGTCGGCTCAGTAGGAGGCCACGAGCACCTCTGCCTAGGATGTGGCCCTTGCAAGCTCAGCGGCCAACTGAGTCTCGAGCTCTTCAACCTTCTAGGCTCGGGCCAAGTTCTCCCCCTTCACACTTTGGAGTTGACGCTCAACCGAAGCCAGTTGGCCCCGAACCGCATCTTTCTCTGAGGCGAGATGGTCCATATTATGCTTCCACCCCAAAGTTACTGCCACTTTCATCTTAGCCTCCTCGCGAAGCTGCTCAACCAACTCGGCCTTCTGCTGAACCTGCAGGAGCAAATTGTTAGTCAAGTTAATACATAACAAGCTCCCAAAAAGTTACATTACCTGTTCAATGAGCTCGATCTGATCTTGATGAGCTCTTGTCAGCTCAGCTCGAATGCTTATGATCTCCTCTTCTTTTTGCACATAGAGGAGTTTGAGGGCGTCTCTCTCCTCTATAAGCTTTTTGAGATCAGCCTGACATCGGGCCAGCGCAGCTCGGTATTTAGAGGACGCTTCTCGATGGAGTGTCATGGCTATACAGAAAGGAAGGAAATTAGACTTAGAGAAATAAGAACAAATGCAAGCATGGTAACATGGGCTAAAACTCACTTGGTTCAGAAGCAGCTGAGCCTCAAAAAAAATGAGTGATGCATCCAGGTCGGGAATATCATCGACACCCACAAAGCATCCACGAAATATATCATCCCCTTAGGGGCCATCCCTACATTGGGGGTCCCCAAGGATCGGGCGTCCCGAACCTACCCTTCATAGAACGTGGGGCCGGGCAGCGAATCATCAATGTTAATAGCCTCGAGTCAGTCACTCGAGGCATTCTCTTCTCTTTGAAGGGCCTCAAAACTAGAACCTTTGGGCATACCCGTCGATTCCTCATCACGACAGGAGGCATCATCAACACCCTATGACTCGGGAACTCTGCTCCGACCTTCCTCCGAGATCACCTCGGTCTGCGGCTGAACCTCCTCGACTGTCACTGGCTCAGCAGTGCTCGAAGCTTCGATGCCTCCCCTCTTCCTAGCCACCAGCAGGCAGTCAGTATCTTCTCTCTCCTCGTCTTCATCTCGTAGTGCTTGGACTACATCAGCAGACAGAACGGCAGGACCAGCCTTTGACTTTCGAGACCTGCTTTTCTTGGGCTTCGGGGTATCTGGAGGCGAGGCCCTTCTCCTTTTCTTGTTTTTAGTCGCCTTTGAGACCTCCTCTTCCCCGAGGGGAAGAGACCTCATGACGACATTATCTCCAAGACCTGTATGAGAAGAAATCAAGTTAAAAAGAAGTATTTCACAGGAAAACATCAAACACGGACAGGAGAACTTACCATGATTTTTGGCCTCCCATCAACCCTTGGCCAAATCGCGCCACAAGCGCTCAGCATACGAAGAGGTTGCAACCAGTTGTGGAACCCAACCTGCAAGGTCCGCGACTGCACCAGGAAACCAAGGGGAAGCTGCACCATAAAGAAGAATATAGATGAGAAGAGGTAAAGGAAACATAACAAGTAATCAAACGTTATCGGTGAGGTTCTACTTACGCTTCATGTTCCGTTCTTTGGGGAATGGCATCTTCTCGGAGGGGATTAAGTCGGAGGTCCTGACTCGGACAAACCGGCCCATCTATCATTAGTCCTTATCCACATCTATGCTCGAGAACAGCACCTTTATGGCTCGGTGCTGAAGCCTTATCAGTCCGCCTTTATAAAGACTAGGGTTGTATAGCGTAATGAGATGATTGAGGATGAAAGATACCCCCTCGACCTTGCTCGAGAAGAATCTGAGCAAAATGACAATGCGCCAAAAAGAGGGGTAGATCTGGTCTAGGGTTACCTGGTATTGGCGGCAGAAGTCGATTATGATAGGATCGACGGAACCCACTGTGAAAGGGTAAGTATACACACTTAAGAACCCTTTCACATGAGTGGTGATGTCCTCCTTGTGGGGAAGGAATCACCACCTCTTTATTCTCCCAGTGGCAGTATTTTTTCACCTGCTCGAGATCGTCTTCGGATATCGAATAAATATATCTAGACATGGGCTCGCATCGGCTAGGAACCGAAGAAGGTTTTTTTGACTTTAAAGTCGGAAGTAAGTTCACATGGCCCGGGGATGCACTCTTTGATACGTGGCTCCACCAGTGTTTTGTCACCAGCCGACCGTGATGAAGAGGCCTTTTCTTCTTAAGGAATGGTCTTTGATGTTTTTTCCATTGCTATATGAGGTTTAAGGAATAAGAAGGCGAACTTTGTGTTTTAATAAGAGATTGGCAAATGGAAACTGGCAAAGTTGATGAACTTGAAGAGAATAGAAGAGCTTTTGAAGATTAGAAGAAGTTTGAAAGTGAAGTTTGAGAAGATTATGAAGGTGGTTTATTTATAATAGCCACTTTGAATATTTGAAAGCTCTAGTGGCCGACCATCAACTGACGTTAATTAATGACCTTGGGAACTGTGCAGAAGCGACACTTCAATCGCTTTTATCGCTTACATCATGATGTTGATGTCATAATTGATTGAGGTATTAAATCGAAGTCTCGAATTTATTTTTTCTCGTTACATTCCAAAAATGAGGGGACTATTTGTATACGGTCGAAAGCGGGCATACCCGATTTCGTTGGCAGAGGAGTTGCCTCGAGTGTAACCTCATAATAGATCGGGCTCAAGCTCGAAGATAGAACATCAAGCCTGGAGATCGAAGTGTTCATTGAGATCGAGGCCAACAACAATCGAGATCAAGATTGACTGACTTCGAGTAAGGCGTAATAACGGAATGGCGAGATATCAGTAACCGATCGAAGATCACAGCAAAAATCCCGAATCAGATCAAATCAAAGCGGTTATTAGTGCCAATCATGGGATCTACTTTTGTTATTAGAGTTGTACCTTATTTAGGATTCCTATATTATATAAATAGTTATCCCATTTACTTGTAAGGCGAGAATAATTATTCATTGATAAGAATATACACACATGCTGCCTTCTTTGTTTTACTTACTGTTCATCACTGTTTGTTCCATCCTCTATTGTTCTTATTAACTTACCTCGAGACTATCTCGAATCGAGGTCGAGGCATTATTTGCAGACCGGTTTGATTTATTTTATTGTCTAATTTATCTATTTAATTCATTGTTTATCAATTGGTTCTGGTTTAAATTGCATATCCTTAAAACCACAATATAAGTTTAATTGTTACTCAATATTTAGGGTAAACATGCGTATGTCCGGTTTTGGGGATTTTATCGGTACATAGGCTAATTTGGAGATTTGTGACTATGATTTTGGTGAGTAAGATGTGATGATATGATGGTCGATTTGAGTTTGAAATTGGATGAAACACATATATTAGGACTCGTATTAGAATGGGTGTTTGGAATTTATATATTTTGTCAGGTTTCGGGGTGCGGGCCGGGGGTTGAATTTTATGGTTGACTTTGCATAATTGATTCAAGATCTTAACTTTATCATATGAAATTATTTCTTATGGCTTCTATTGATGATATTAATTTTTTTTGGCTAGATTCGAGTCGCTTCGAGGCCAATTCGCGTCAGAAGGGCTTTTTGGAGTATTGATTTCTGCATTTTGAGGTAAGTAACATATCTAAACTCGAATTTGAGGGTAATTATCCTTGGGAACTATGTTATATGAGATGTGTTGAGGTGACATACGTGCTAGGTGACGGGCGTGTATGCGTGCACTGGAGTATTCATGATCCGAGAAGACTTTAGACTATTACCGGACTTGTATTGCTATCATGCCTCATTGTATCCGTGTTTTCTCTACTTGTATGATTACTTGAGCTATGATTCATTTTACAAATCATGTCTAGGCTATGTGTTTATTTTGTTTAGGCACAATAGGGCTATTCTTGTTGTTTTGAGCTATTTTCCTTAATTGTAGTCATATCCTCACTCATAACTTTTCATCTGCATGTTATATCTCAGTTTTATACATTATTTGTTTATCATATCACATGTTGTTGTTGCCCTTCCATATGTGATCCTGTTTGGGATGAGTTCTTTGAGATATGAGCAATTGAGACTTGAGCGGCATATGGCTGATGTGGGCCATAGAGTCGTGTTGTTAGTTATACTATATCGGGTTACACACTGCAACAAATTTATATTTGGATCGGGTTGCACGCTGCAACAAATTGATATATGGATCGAGTTGCACGGTGCAATGGATTGATATTTGGATCGGGTTACATGCTGCAATGATTATATTGATTATTATTAGTGCTTGGAGCAGGATCTGCCCCTCCAGAGTTTGATATTACAGTGAGCGCAGGAATATTGGTATATATGTGCTTTGGTGAGGGGAATTATGCCAGGCACCCATACAGTGCTGAGTGTGGTTGTGTGTGTGATGGTGAGGGGCAGTTGTGCCAGGCACCGCGAGCGTGTTGAGTGTGATTATACTTTATAATTCCACAAAGATGATATTGACTTGACATGTATATTTGAGATGTAGGCATAGAGATGTATTTTCCTCATGCTAGCTTGTAAATGAAATGTCTTATCTTTGTTGGGATTTGATTGTTATACTTGGAAAGCATATCTAGATTCCCGTAAATGTGAACAAGTTTAACATGATGTCATTGAGTTATTTACTTTTACTATTTTCATTGCATCTGTAGTAGTTATTGATTATTGATATTGGTCACTCCTAGTTTCTTCCGAGCTCGTCACTGCTTTCAGCCCAAGGTTAGGTCTGTTATGTATTGAGTACATGAGGTTAGTTGTACTTATACTATACTCTGCACTTTATGTGCAGATCCAGGTACTACCGGGCGCGATGATTGCTAGAGTTGCATTGGCACCAGCTTGAGGAGACTATGAGGTAGCTACTATGGCATTCGCACACCTTGGAGTTCCCTTTTATTTATTTCCATTATTGATGTTCTATCATTCAGAGAGTTGTGGTGAGTATTTAGCCATTATTTTGACATTCAGTAGTTCTCATGTACTCGTTGATACCATATCGTTGGGTTGGTCGTAGGTGTGTTATCGTTGTCTTTCTTAGATATTTCATGATACTTCCATTGATGAAATTGTTAATTTATGTTTAATGAGTTCATTGTTATTGTGAAACTAATGGCTTGCCTCGCAAATAGTGTTAGGCACCATAACGGCTTAGGTTGGAGCTGATTCGTGATAAAATCATAGCTCAAGTAATCATACAAGTAGACAAAACACGTATAAAACCAAACATGATAGCAAAACAAGTCCGGTAATAGTTTAAAGTCCATCCGGATCATGAATACTCCAGTGCATGCACACACGCCATTCACCTAGCATGTGCGTCACCCCAACATATCTTATATAACATAGTTTTCAGGGATAATTACCCTCAAATCCGAGTTTAGATATGTTACTTACCTCAAAACAAAGAAATCAATACCCTAAAAAGCGCTTCCCATGCGAATCGGCCTCCAAGCGACTCGAATCTAGCCAAAACAAACTAATATCATTAATAGAAGCCGTAGGAAATAATTTCAAATAATAAAGCAAAGATCTTGAATCAATTATGCTATCACTGCCCCGTAGTTGGGATTTTAGTCGTGACATTGTTCCACCAAAACGCACCAAGATGGGATCCACAAAGAAGGTGAAGAATATTTGTGTTAGTTTCTCTAACAATAGGGGGAGAAATAATAAGCAGCTAGAAAAAGAATAGATGAAATAAATTAACATGAGTATTTCTAGATTCTCGTACAAGGAAATATAAACATGAAGTTCAAGAGATAATTCATTTGTAAAAGTTGCAAATCAGTTGCCAAATACATTTGCTGACCCAAAGGTATATTGCAACTGCAAATGCTCTAATTAGTATTAATGTCCTTGAGGGACAGAGTCTACATCACACCTAAAGCATGCTAGACCAATTGGTTCCAAAGATAAAAATCATTGAAAAGGGAAGATGAGCAAATAATCAAGATAGACATATAAAGTAGGCAAGTGCACCAGAAGAGCATCATGATATAACACTTTATAAGTCTTCACTAGAGAGGCTTAGGCACCTGAACATACTGAGATAAAGAGATCTCAATAAGTTATGTCTTTATTGAGTAATGATGGAAACGATAGAAAATGATCGTCGATGATATCATGAAATAATGTACCGCTCACAAATGATGATGAGTATCTTGAATTCACGTGATAGAATATAGGAAGATAAATGATTGGCCAAAATAACAAAAAGGCAATCCAAGAATATTGGCTTCACTTGGAAAATGTAAAGTTTTGGGCATATTGTCCCAACACCTGAAAGTATAAAGCCATCATGGTACAATTAAGTTTATATGAAAAAACTAAAATGAAAAATCATTAGATATAAAGATGACTTGTGGAACAAGATTTATCGCAAATGTCCTGACATTGATTATATGAAGACAAATTCTCTGGTGGATGCAATTGCTTTTAGGTAGAGTTTGGCAATATATGAATATTTTAAATATGCGTGTCATTATTAATATGGCTAGCTAGACAACAAAGTTTATACAAAAATTCATGAAGGATTTACTATGTTCTGAAGCATATTAAAGTTTCGGGAAAATTTATTGAATAAAGCTTCAAAAATCCTTACTGATGGAAACAATCAGGGTGCATGTGATATAATTGTCTTAAAAGATGTAACGACCCAGCCGGTCATTTTGGGTATTATAGCCCCATTCCCCCATTTATTACTTATTATGTGCTCATTTGTTGCTATGTGACTTGTCGGGGTGGTTGGTTTGGTTCCGGAGATATTTTGGAATGAGTTGGGACACTTAATCCAACGTTGGAAGCCTAAGTTGAAAGAGTTGACCGGATGATGACATATGTGTAAATGACTCCGGAATATAATTTTGATGGTTTTGATAGCTCTGTATGGTGATTTTGGACTTAGGAGTGTGTCCGGGTATTGATTTGGAGTTCCGTAGATGATTTTGGCTTGAATTGGCGAAAGTTGGAAATGTTGAAGTTGTGAGAGTTGAGAAGTTTGACTGAAAGTTGACTTTGTTGTTACCGGGCTTGGGTTTTGGTTTTGGAAGTTGGAATAGGCCCGTTGTGTCATTTATGACTTGTGTGCAAAATTTGAGGTCAATCGGAGTTAGTTTGGTATGTTTTGGCATTAGCTTTGGAAGTTAGAAGTTCATAAGTTTATTAGGCTTGAATCAATGTGTGATTCATGATTTTAGTATTGTTAGATGTGATTGAGGCTTTGAGCGAGTTCGTATAATATTTTAGGACTTGTTGGTATGCTTGGTTGAGGTCCTGGGGGCCTCGGGTGGATTTCAGATGGTTAAAGGATTGCAATTTGACTTAGAAGATTTGATGAAGTTGTTGATGCATGTGCTTCTGGTTTTCTTATTGTCATGCCCCGACCTCGGGGAGCACGACCAGTGCGCAACAGAGTTACCTCGGTCGACCAAGCCTGCACAGTACCGTCTACCCAACTCGCTCACACATAAATAGAAGAATACTTTTCATTAATAAGTCAGTAAGATTCATACGAACAACATCGGTTCATTTCCATTAGTTACGTCATTAACAAATGTTTAAAATAGTACATTGTACAATCATAGTTAAAGTGGAACAGACGATACCATTACAACATTTTTAATTTAACTTTCCCAAAAACATATGCAACCTATACTGTGTCTATGGATCCTCTAACAGGAACAGAAGAGTACTATGACAATGCCGGCAATAAGGCCCCAGCTATACCTCAATATGCTATGTACAAAGGATAGAAGATACAGAACCCCGAAATGAAGTGGAGCTCACCAGATCAACTGAGGAGAGGGTGTGCTGCTATCACTGATCAATACCACCTGCTATGGAACCACCTCCATCCATTAAAGATGCAGCGCCCCCGGTAAAAGGGATGTTAGTACATATGGAATAGTACTAGTATGTAAAACTAAACACCCTCTCAATAGAACGAGCAACAGTAAACGGAGAATAAACAGGATATCAATAAGAGACTCAAAGGGTATCAAAGTGCGACATTAAAGGAAACGTAAATTTCACGTAGGTTTAAGTAATTTAAGTTGGGAGATCTTTAGCACAGATATACTACCATATTTTAGCACGGAGTCCGATCTCAGCCCGACCGGCTAAGCTGTCTCACCCTGAAACATACACTCATAACACCACCATGTGTGCGGTACGGCGTCCTATCTAAGCTCGATTGGCTAAGCCGTCTCACCACAATGCCGTGTGGGTTGACATTACATCACATCTAGCTAGCAATAATCTCATCCCATTTAAGGGGAAACAGTCTCATCACATTAACACAGGGATTTACCCCTCAATCACTCCTGCACCGGCACGTGTAGTTTCGGAGTTAGGTTGTTCCGACCTACCCTTCTTCGGTGGCTAATCAATACTCCCAAAGAATTTGTTATTAAAAGTAATTACCCTTCAATTCATATTCCTTTACATGTCATTCATTTTATTGACATCATTGGCCATAATGCAATATCATTCTTGGCACATTGGCCGTACTTCATAATTCAGCTCATTATCCCATTTTCAATCGTTATCATGAATAATCAACAACAAGGCCTTTCAACATTAAGACTTTAATCACATCCTTGAGCAAATTAGGGTTTTAGGCACATATGACTTCTTACACAATTGACATGGTAGCTTTCATAAGAATTCACGCTTTCAAATCATAACATAGTAACATACAACCCATACTTAAACCAAATCCTCAAACATTAACTTAACATAACAAGAATCTTTGGAATACACATTGAACGCATAATTATTTCGATACAAGGCTTATTTGACATAAATTCAATTTATAAAGGGCATCACGAGACTTACAAAGACATTACGGGGTTCAATTCTAAGAGAAGAGTTTAGCCAACATACCCTGCTTGAGCTTCCTTAAACTCTAAAATATTCCAGAAATCTTAGCAACTTCAATCTATTGTAGAAATGTAAATAAAATTAGGAAGATACTTATGGTTCTAGCTCAATTGAGCATTTTATCAAATACTAGGTGTGCATTAAGATTTCAAGGCTATTTCATGGAGGATCCCCTCATCTCACAAACCATTCTTTACCATTTTAGCTCAACAATCTCCCTACCTCCCTTGATAACACATGCATACAAAATAAACAACTCCCATACCCAAAACGTATCTTACCAATTAATCATTCCTAGTTAAATTTCGAAATTGAGGTTTAGGGTGTAGAATTTTACCTCTAGGATGAAGACCTAGTGTGATTTCCTTGATAACCTTGCACGATTTCAGTAAGAATTGAGGAACAATTGGTTGGGGAACTCTCTCCCTCTCTAGAGCACTTTCTTTCTCTCAAAATATCAGGTTTTTGCTCAAAAGATGATACATATCGTCTATCAAACGAAGCAGGGTCAGGTTATAAAAACCCAAAAAATGAAGTACCAGAACAGGATTTGCGGTCGCATATGTGACCGCATAGTGCATCTGTGGCCCGCAAAATGGATCGCATAATGAACCTCCGGAACTGGGCAACTCTGCCTGGGTTTGCAGTCACTATACGGCCCGCAGACCAGTTCTGTGGTCGCATAATGAGCAGTCTTCAATCCCTTACAAACCGTCTATTGGATGTAGGTATCGTCTTATTATGAATAAAATAGAATTTAGAAATTTGAATTCCTATGGCTGAGCTCTACCACACGAACTAGAGTAAGAAAAAGAGTGATAGTCCTAAATGCCTTGTATCCTCCTGCTTATAAGTATGGTGCACAACACACCCATAAACAAGACTTTACTAGACACGGCTTGTAGACTCCCTAGGACAGAACTGCTCTGATACCACTTTTGTCTCGCCCAGAACCTGGGGTGGGGGGGACCGAAACCCGGTGCCTCACCTATCTTTGTGTACCAACTTGCGACTAAGGGACTCTGAATATACAATGTCATACTTTGGCCATGGGTCACATTGCAAGACAATTTGCGAACTCTGACTAAACATTAATATAAAGCTGGGCCGACAAGGCCGTCATAACTACTACAGCTGGCAAACCAACAAAATTTACATGAAAGGCCTACAAGACCAACATACTGCACTAACTGACAGGATATGTCTTCAAGCCTCTACTGATGGATGTATTGTGATCAGAATAGGGCCCCGACCTACTCATAACGTATATACATATATACACAAGATGTACATAAATCTCTAGACCCGGCAACTCCGAAGGGAATGGAGCATACCGATCAAGCTGAACTCGGGCAACACCAAATGAGGAGGTCTACCCGTCTGTCTGTCTGAACTTGCACGCATGAAATGAAACGCCCCCAGTAAAGGGACGCCAGTACAAAATAATGTACTGAGTATGTAATGCAATAGACTGAAAGCTGAAACTGAACTGATAATATAATAACTGAAAGTAACTAGGAGTCAATAATAATCTGAAGATATGCTCACATGCTGATACTGGCTCAACTCTCTCAATATAGTAAGTAAAATAGTTGTCCAGCCTTATAAAGCTCGGTATATATAACTGCTCTGTCGTAGTAGGCTCGCTGGTAGGTGCTTGGCCATACTAGGCTCTGTATCTCGGCCAACTAGGCTTGCTCGTAGGTGCTCGACCACAGTAGGCTCGGTATATAACTTACCATCTAATAAGAGGTTTCCCAATAGGGGCCTGCCCGTCGATTATAGCTCGATGGTAATGAAAATACTGTAATATTGTATATATATAGGCTCTCTGCTCTCTTGACTGGAAGAAGACAATACTCAATTAAATATGAAGTTCCGATAAGGAGAATACTATAATTTATGAGACTAGCATAATGTATATAAATTCGGGAGTATGAACTTCTCTTTATGCCTCGTTATCAAACACATGTAATTACGAGATCATGCCAAAATAAAGTAAGGGCTTAGCCTTAATATACCTGGAGTAGGAAAAATTCCATATTATATTCTGGAGAAGGATTGCACCGTACTCCCTTAAAATCGCAAAATCTCGTTGCCATAACATTACGTAGTCTCGTATGAATTGTTTTTTGAACAACTCACGTTACATGCATATACACGTTCTTGTATGAACTTGCTGAATCAAACTCACGTTAATCTATCTTACTTTGTAAAAGAGTCATATGAATCTTGTTTGAGATTTTCCATCCGTAAGTGTATCACTTAAAGATATATGAAAGTCCTTTACAATTAAGATTTGTGGGCCCCATTTGCATAATGACTAAGCCACCCAAAATACAGCTAACTTTGCCATTTTGCAACATAATTCATGAGTCACTAATTATAGTGAATATTGTTGAACTTATAGATGCAAATTCATAGGTATCTCATTTCATAGATCCGTTTATAGGTATACTAAAGTTCTTCGCTCGGTACTTTGTTAAACTTACGAATATTGTTGTATCTCATTTCATAGATCCGTTTATCCATCCGTATGACTTTATTGTATCTAGGTAGGTCATACTATACCATAACTCTTACTTTGATTTATCGTTATTGAGGTGTGCTACCAAACTCCATGTTACTTTCGTTGCTTATCCCATAAGTATAAATATATGTCCTTTAATGCTTCCTCATTACTGTTCATCTTAAGAATGACGGCCTAATCTCATCTCATACTTTGTGACTTTTGTCCATCCATTGTTGATTCACCTCAATATTGATCTACAATATACCACTGATAACTTAAACCTCTTATGTAATTACTGGGGCTTACGTCTCATCGGGGAACATTTGAAGTGCTTTTCCTGACCTACCTGGGGGCGATACGATACTATACTTCCATAATCGTATTTCATAGTATCCCAATGTGATTTACCTTACGTGGGTATTTAATTCATGTACAATTAATAAAATCATTACTCAATCACAGGCCGAAACGCCATCCTTCATCTAACACAATTACACCTTCATTTTACTACCAGGGCAGCATTCTGTCTCTTCTAAATGCTACTAGTCTTAGACTCCTTTGAGTCCATTCTCGTCACGTTCTCACTCGCCCTTTCTTACCCTTACTCTTATCTTTCTAAAACGTTGTCTATTTACCATACTTTAGCTTTCGACCTATACATATCTATTTATACTTCTCGCAACCTTCCTTCAACTTGCTTGCACCACAGATTTCTTGTGTTATTTTAGAACATCAAGCGAGACACCACATCATATCTAAGTCTTTTTTACTCTCTTAACTGGACCTATCGATACCTAGAAATCATCGACTGAAAGATATGCCACTGACGACGCTACTATCATTCCCGGATACTGAATTCCTGCGCTTTTAGCCTTCTTTCCGTAGTACGGACTATTCACAACCTTCTGTATTTGAGTATGTCATGAGTTGTTTACCTTTACCTTACTTACCTTAAAATCTCATATCACATCTTCTATATCTTTCATGACCTCTCTTCCACATAGGTATAATTCACCTCCACAACTTGAACTTTTATTATAATACTTGCACCTCTTTACATGATTCGGTGAGAGCTTCATACTGACTTCTTATGAGGCTGGTACTTTTCTAACTGGCTTTATCGTAGATCCGTTATAGAATATGGTTGTTGTACTATCTCTCTTGTACCTCTGATATTAATAATGATTCTGCAATATTCTCAATCATGATGTCTAAACTTTTCTGGGTCCAATAATCAGACTCCTGATTTGTTTCGTTGATGTAACTCTTTAGTTTCCTCTTCCTTTTGATCAGCGTTCGTGTAGACTTAATCTATCTTCCGATTTTCGGCTCCTAGTATTAGTTATTACTTTAGTCTTTCATAGCTGCTATGGAATATCCGTGATACCATCATCTAACAATTCAATCCATTGTCTATGACCTGGACTCAATTCTTTCTTTTAACTTATACCGGAGTCTTCTACAGCTGTATGATTGTCAACATATATGTTGCACGGATAATACTCTGAAATCTAAAGTGCATTCATAATGTAACTCACTCTGGATCACTGATTGAATAATTCCTTTCGTTCCTTCTCAACTTTCTTTAAGTGTAAGCAATTAATTTTCTCGGTCTTTCTGCCCCCTTGTTGTGTGCATACTTAGCTTATCTTAGTTCCCATGCATGAGGGAATTTTGTGTGATTCATATGGTCTCAAATATTACTTTTTGTTTCATTTCCCACTCATTAGCCATGCTAGATGCCACTTCCTTATGGAGTGCATACAATGTTTTTGTGAGACTGTTGTTACAAGACCATTTCCTCTTTTGGTCACTGTGCTTAGGTTGAAGCCTTATTCCTTATTTCCTCAGGTAGTCTTTCGTTGTAGTAATTAGGGAGACCTTATGGCTCTTGTAAAGTTACAAGCTTATTACATCGTATACTCAACGGAATTTTTGATGTCCTTCCTCGCCTATAATTATCCGTAGTTAGTTACCTCCATGCCCTTGTACTTATAGGGTTGCTTCTGAGCTAATATTTTGACTGTCTTCCCAGTGGAACTCTCTTTTATTTACGTAACAATCATATGGTACCTTTAACTATACCAACTCCTATCTGAATATTTTTCTAGGATCACCATTTATATCTGCGAGACTGAATTCCCCATGTTGGGGTTCACTACGTTTATCTTGCACGATCTGCTGATTTGTCTGTATCCTTTTGTCTAGACATAACTAGGCTCTTCCTCAATCAACTACCAACTACTCGTTGGCCCATTCTCATATCAATATTCCACGTAATCTCTCTTGGGTTATTTCCTTTGTCTTAACTTACGTCTCACACTGGTTCCTTATCTATCAATAACATCTTGGGTAGGAACCCTTACTTCCTCTCCTTGATGCCGTGCTTGCATAATGTTCTGGAATCATAGCATATCTGTAGGATTTGAATGAGTGCAATCTCATCCCTTTCTCATTTTTATCGCATTCTTCCTTTACCATCCAATAGTTACTAGAACCACTTAATTCTGACTTAATGCCACATCAATCCATATTCCCTCCTTTAGGGGAGAACTAACATTTAGTGCTACGATGATCTACGTATAAATATTTTACCTCTTCATCTTTGGCATCTTTTCACATCTTCGATGACCCTTACTCATCTTGCGGTAATCCTTCTGCACCAAGGATAACAGAATTCCTTACTCACGAGGGTGACACTTAGTGTAACAGGCACATACAGTCCCTTAAACTTAATTTTGCTCACATTGCTTGCTTTAGGGAAGCGCCTTCCTGAATGACCATTCTCTGAATTTCGCATGAATCTTCTTCTGTTGTCCATTCTATTATCACCGGAGCACAATCTGAAATTCTCATGATGCTGACCATTATCAAATCACTCAATACTTAATTCATGTTTAGTTTATCTTGTTCACCAATCCATATTGATTTCTATTACTCTAGGGTCTAACTTTTCCTTATGGTAATCACGTTAGAGTCACGAACTTATTTCTCGAAATGAGGATATAACTTTATGACCTATACTCTTTTGTTGCCTCAAGGCCTATCACCTCTCGTCTCTTCCATTACTTGACTATAGACTCTGTAATACTGTCATTTCTTTTTTATCTACCGTTGTCATCTAGGTATCACATCTTACTCATAATGCTTCATTATCTCTCTTCTTATTTCCCTGCTAACATTTCTGTCTATCACTTTATTCTGAAAAACTTTAACAAGACGTTCTTTTGCTTTTATCTCCCTTGCTCTATCCACTGACTCTTCGGGTTGCTTAACGTTCTCGCTCTACTAAGGATGAGAGCCACACTTAGGAAATATTTATCCCTTCAAGGCTTCCAGTGCCTATATTTGTAGTGCTCATATCTAGTTGTACTATTTTAAAGTGCACCATCTCGGTATTTCACAAGGAAATCTATTAGCACATTTGCAACATCCTTTGGAAAGGTCAACTAACGCAAAAAATCGATCCTTCATTTTGGGTTACTCTAACCCCAGTCGGATCCTGATATCCGTCCTTTTCTTATACTACTTCTATTATCCCCCATAGAGCATAACAGAAATGGGTGTGATCAATTGTATATATCTCCGTTACTATTGAAAGTAACTCAGAATGCTTATATTTCTTTGCTTGAATTGTAAATATTGTTAACCTTCATTAACTGGGTACCTCGTACCCTTCTTCACCTTGCTTCTTTTACTTGCTGAAACTTGTGTCTATCTTCCGATTATCTTATTCCTTTTTACCATATAGGTGGATTAGATATTCTTGCCTTAAGGCTCCTTATCAAGAAGCTTACACATCTTAGTACACATATGATCTGTTGAAGACCTAACATTTACTCATCATACGCATGATGCAAAATTTGAGTTCCTCTGACTCTACTCTTCCTCAACCGTATTCAATCCCTTACCAACCGTCTTTTGGATGTAGGTATCGTCTTATTACAAATAAAATAGAATTTAGGAATTTAAATTCCTACGTCTAAGCTCTACCACACGATCTAGAGTAAGAAAATGAGTGACAGTTCTAAATGCCCTGTATCCTCCTGCTTATAAGTGTGTTGCACAACACACCCATAAACAATACTCTACTAGACACGGCTTGTAGACTCCCTAGGACAGAACTGCTCTGATACCACTTTTGTCACGCCCCGAACCTGGGGGTGTGGGGCGAGACCGGCACCCGGTGCCTCAATCTAACCTTGTGTACCAACTTACGACGAAGGGACTTTGAACATATAATGTCATATTTTGGCCATGGGCCACATTGCAAGACAATTTGCAAACGCGGACTAAACATCAATATAAAGATGGGCCGACAAGGCCGTCATAACTACTACAGCTGGCAAACCAACAAAATTTACATACAAGCCCAACATACTGCACTAACTGACATGATATGTCTACAAGTCTGTACTAATGGATGTATTGTGATCGGAATATGGCCCCGACCTACTCATAACATATATACATATATACACAAGATGTACATAAAGCTCTAGACCCGGTAACTCCGAAGGGAATGAAGCTTATCGATCAAGCTGAACTCGGGCAACACCTAATGAGGAGGTCTACCCGTCTATCTGTTTGAGCCTGCACGCATGAAATGTAGCGCCCCCAGTAAAGGGATGTCAGTACAAAATAATGTACAACGTATGTAAGGCAATAGACTGAAATTTGAAACTGAACTGATAATATAATAACTAAAAGTAATTGGGAGTCAATGATAATCTGAAGATATGCTCACCTGTTTATACTGGCTCAACTCTCTCAATATAGTAAGTAAAATAGTTGTCCGGCCTTATAAGGCTCGGTATATATAACTGCTCTGCCGTAGTAGGCTCACTCGTAGGCGCTTGGCTATACTAGGCTCTGTATCTCGGCCAACTAGGCTTGCTCGTAGGTGCTCGACCACAGTAGGCTCGGTATATAACTTACCATCTGATAAGAGGTTTCCCAATAGGGGCCTGCCCGTCGATTATAGCTCGATGGTAATGAAAATACTGTAATACATTATATATATAGGCTCTCTGTTCTCTTGACTGGAAGAAGACAATACTCAATTAAATATGAAGTTCCGATAAGGAGAATACTATAATTTATGAGACTAGCATAATGTATATAAATTCGGGAGTATGAACTTCTCTTTATGCCTCGTTATCAAACACATATAATTACGAGATCATGCCAAAATAAAGTAAGGGCTTAGCCTTAACATACCTGGAGTAGGAAATAATCTGTATGATATTCTTGAGAAGGATTGCACTCCACTCCCTTAAAATTGCAAAATCCCGTTGCCATAACATTACGTAGTCTCGTATGAATGTTCTTTTGAAGAACTCACGTTACATGTATATACACGTTCTTGTATGAAATTGATGAAGCAAACTCACGTTAATCTATCTTACTTTGTAAAAGAGTCATATGAATCTTGTTTGAGATTTTCCATCCATAAGTGTCTCACTTAAAGATATATGAAAGTCCTTTACAATTAAGATTTATGGGCCCCATTTGCATAATAACTAATACACCCAAAATTCACCTAACTTTGCAATTTTGCAACATAATTCATGAGTCACTAATTATAGTGATGGGCTTCCACGTTGGGGAAGGATTTAATCTTATCCAATTTCTCTAATTAATCACCCAATAATTCCTTAATTAACTAAGTAGTCCCCATTATCTAATAATTAACTAATTACCCACATATTTAAGAATTATCCCAAATTACTTAAAATACTATTTATTTTTATCACACCTTATATACCTTACTATTATGGTCATGTGGTACCTTGTATGGCACTAGTCTATAAATACTGGGTATTATATCTCGGACCGTATTTTATTCCAAATTGTCAAACTTCGACAAAACTCATTTTCTTCGATTCTCTTTCCCTCTCACCTTCACGAATTTACTTATCACTTATTTGAAATATCATAATGCTTATAATCTCAAAATAATCTCATTCCTGAACTTACGTCGATTAGCTTACGACAAAACTTTAATGTACAAAAATGCAGAATGTAACATCTCATTTCCGAGCTTATATCAATTTACTTATGACATACTTCCACATACGCAAATATGGGGCATAATATTTTATGTGACAGAAACTGATTTGG
Organism: Nicotiana otophora; assembly: GCA_000715115.1. Classification (NCBI taxonomy): domain Eukaryota; kingdom Viridiplantae; phylum Streptophyta; class Magnoliopsida; order Solanales; family Solanaceae; genus Nicotiana; species Nicotiana otophora. The sequence continues at coordinate 238,124 of AWOL01S0005865.1, forward strand.
GATTTACCATTTGTGAAAGAGTTATTTATTTCCTTCTTGTTATTAAGTTATTATTAATGTTTACCTAACCCATGGTTATTTAGAATTTCTGTATTTTTATTGTTTGCCCATAGTAAATGTGGATGTCGACCTCTCGTCACTACGTCTTCGAGGTTAGAATAGATACTTACTGGTTACATATTATTTATGTACTCACGCTACACTTCTGCACTAACCGTACAAGATCAGAGGCAGGTGCATCTGGCAGTCATACTGGCGCGCATCCCCATTACCTTGAGGCCTAGTGGTGAGTTGCTTCCTGAGCCGTTGCACAATAGCTAGAGTCTCTCTTTTGCACTTATTTTCTATCTACTTTTATTTCAGACAGTAGTTAGAGTTTTGTATATTGTACTAGTTTCTCATACACTTGTGACATCAGGTCTTTGCACACATACTAGTAGACTTTATGGTTTTGGAATATTTATGTCACTATGATTGCCACTCAGTTGCCTTCGTTTTATTTATTAAATTTTTTACTCCCTAATCTTTTAATAAACAGAATTTAATTACTTAGAAACTTATTCAAAAGAGCAATCACATGGTCAGATCACCATTGGCTTGCCTAGCGGCGACGTTGCGCGCCATCACGGCCTATAGGAGCAATTGGATCGTGACAACATGGTATAAGAGCACTAGGTTCATGTAGGTCTCACAAGTTATGAACATGCCTAATAGAGTCTTGCGGATCGGTGCGGAGATATCTGTACTTATATTTGAGAGGCTATATGGTGTTAGGAAACTACTTTTTCTTCATCTCCTATTGTGCAATTGATGTTGTGCTAAGTATCTTTCTCTTATTCTATCACAGATGGTGAGAACGCGCATGGCAGACGTACCCGATCATAGAGGAGCTGCCCCCCCTATTGCTAGAGGCCGAGAGAGGGCTCCAGCTCATGGTAGAGGACGAGGGCGTCCTAGGGTTGTTCCAGTCATACCAATAGTAGATCCAGTAAAGGATCCTATCATTGAGGAGTCGGGCGAGGTGCCTGCAGCAGAGCCAGCCCCGGTGGATGTCATGTCTGCACCGGAATTCTAGGAGGTCATGGGCCGTATGTTGCGGTTCTTGGATTCAATAACTAAGGTCGGTTTATTTCTAGCAGAGCCAGCCACATCTCAGGTGGGAAGGGGAGCACAGACCCCTACCGCTCAGGCTCCAGGGCATGCAACTGTCGTATATCAGAACCCGGGCGCACTACCTGTGGGCGGAGCTCAAACATTTGCAGCAGCTATACCTAAGCCCAGACCAGCAACGGTCGGCGATCCGCAGAAGGTATTGGACAGATGGACCAGGCTACATCGTCCTGCCTTTGGAGGTCATGGGCCGTATGCTGCGGTTCTTGTATTCAATAACTCAGGTCGGTTTATTTCTAGTGGACCCAGCCACATATCAAGCGGGAAGGGGAGCACAGACCCCTACCGCTCAGGCTCCAGGGCATGCAACTGCCATATATCAGAACCCGGGTGTACTACCCATGGTCGGAGCTCAGCCATTTGCAGTAGCTATACGTAAGCCCAGACCAGCTATGGTCGGCGATCCGCAGAAGGTATTGGACAGATGGACCAGGCTACATCCTCCTACCTTTGGAAGTGAGCGACATGAGGACCCCAAGACTTCATTGATCGGTGCAGGGACAGACTGCACAATATGATGATATTGGAGTCCTACGGGGTGGGCTTTACCACCTTTCAACTAAAGGGCAGGGCCCGTAGGTGGTGGCAGTTCTATGGATCAGTTCACACACCTCTTCTTGGACATATATATTCCACCCTCTCATAGGGAATAGTTGCAGTTTCAGTTAGAGCAGCTCCAGCAGGGTCAGATGTCAGTGAATGACTATGAGGTGAGATTCTCAGATTTGTCTCACCACGCACTTATGTTACTTCCTACCGATGCAGAGGGTGTGCGGAGGTTTGTTGCAGGTTTGCACTCTGGTACTCAGGCCACTATGGCCTGAGAGGTTGAGATGGGGACTTCTTACGGGTTAGTCGTAGAGATCGCTTGGAGGATCAAGGGTGGCCGTCAGCGGAGCCGAGAACAGGTGGCGAGGGATAAGCGATTTGGATATTCTGGACAGTTCAGTGGTGCCCCGGCTGGGGGCAGGGGTCAATCAAGCAGACCCACCTATCTAGCATCGCTGCCTTCTCGAGGTGCTCTAGTGCGACCTTATTGCAAGCCATGTCGGAGAGTTCCTATCGCTCACCACCTATTCAGGGTTCCTCTAGTGGGTATTCAAGACATTAGGGTCAAACTTCAGGCCAGCAGTCCACTGTACCGAGAGGTTGTTTTGAGTTTAAAGATCTTAGTCATGTGCGGAGGTTCTTCCCCAGGCTTTGGGTCAAGGCACTGCGGTAGGATCAGCAGCCTATGATTATAGCACCAGCTGCCACACCAGCCGTCGACCACCCAAAGGCGGAGGGCAGGTGGGTAGGGGCCGTCCTAGAGGTGGAGGCCATTCAGGTGGCACTCCATCCACGTTCTATGCTTTCCCGACAAGACCATATGCAGTAGCCTCAGATGCCGTGATCGCACGTATTATTTCTCTCTACGATAGGGATGCTTCAATACAATTTGATTGAGGGTCCACATATTCATATGTTTCATCTTTGTTTGCTCGTTTCTTAGGTGTTCCTCGTGAGTCCCTGGGTACTGCTAGTTATGTGTCCACACCACTGGGTGATTCTGTTGTTGTGAATCGGGTCTACCGGTCCTGTATCTTTACTTTCTATTGTTATGATACTAGAATAGATCTTCTGTTGCTTGATATGACTAACTTTGAGGTCATCCTAGGCATGGACTGGTTATCTCCATATCACACCATCCTTAATTTCCATGCCGAGACTGTTACCTTGGTGATGCCAGAGTTGCCTAGATTTGATTGGAGGGGTTCGTCTGTTAGTGCATCTAGTCGGGTTATCTCTTTTCTGAAGGCTCGACACATGGTTGAGAAGGGTTGTTTTGGCTTATCTAGCTTATGTTCGAGATACTACTGTAGAGACCCTGTCAATTGATTCAAAGAGGATATATGGTATTTGGAAACTACTATTTCTTCATCTCCTATCGTGCAGTTGATGTTATGCTACATATCTTTCTCTTATTCTCCCGCAGATGATGAGAACACGCTTGGCAGATGTACCCGATCATGGAAGCGCTGATCCCCATGTTGCTAGAGGCCAATGCAGAAGTCGAAGGAGGGCTCTATCTCAAGGTAGAGGATGAGGGCGCCCTAGGGTTGTTCCAGTCATGCCAATAGTAGATCCAGTAGAGGATCTAATTATTGAGGAACAGGGCGAGGTGCCTGCAGCAGAGCCAGCCCCGTTGGATTTCGTGTTCGCACCGGGATTCCAGGAGGTCATGGGTCGTATGCTACGGTTCATCGATTGTATAACTCAGGCTGGTTTATTTCTAGCAGACCCAGCCACACCTCAGGCAGGAAGGGGAGCACAGATCCCTACAGCTCAGGCTCCAGGGCATGCAACTACCGTATATCAAACCCCAAGCGCACTATCCATGGGCGGAGCTCAGCAAGTTGCAACAGCTAAACCTAAGCCTAGACCAGCTACGGTCAGCAATCTGCAGAAGGTATTGGACAGATGAACCAGGCTACATCCTCTTGCCTTTGGAGGTGAGCAACATAAGGACCCCCATGACTTCATTGTTCGGTGCAGGGGCAGACTGCACAATATGAGGATATTGGAGTCCCACAGGGTACACTTTACCACCTTTCGACTGGAGGGCAGGGCCCGTAGGTGGTGGCAGTCCTATCTTCTCGGCAGACCAGTAGGTTCTCCTCCCATGAATTGGGATCAGTTCACTCGCCTCTTCTTGGACAAATATATTCCACCCTCTCAAAGGGGAAAGTTGAGGTTTCAGTTTGAACTGCTCCAGTAGGGTCAGATGTCGGTGATCGACTATGAGGAGAGATTCTGTGAGTTGTCTCTCCATGCACTTATGGTACTTCCTACCAATGCAGAGAGAGTGTGAAGGTTTGCTGCAGGTTTGCACTCTGGTATTCAGGCCACTATGGCCCGAGAGGTTGAGATAGGGACTTCTTACGGCCTAGTCATAGAGATAGCTCGGAGGATCAAGGGTGTCCGTCAGCGGAGCAGCGAGCAGGCAACGATGGATAAGCGGTTTCAATATTCTAGAGAGTTCATTCGTGCCTCGATTGGAGGCAGGGGTCAGTTCGTGAGGGGTCAGTCTAGAAGGCTCACCTATCTAGCACCGCCGCCTTCTCTGGATGCTCTAGTGCGACCTTATTCCAGCGCTAAGCCGGAGAGTTCCTACTGGCCAGTAGCTATTCAGGGTTCGTCTAGTGGGTATTCAGGCCATCAAGGTTAGACTTCAAGTCAGAAGTCCACCGTACCGAGAGGTTGTTTGGAGTGCAGAAAGCTTAGTCATGTGCGGAGGTTCTTCCCCCGGCTTCTGGGCAAGGCAGTGCAGTAGGGTCAATAGCATATGATTATAGCACCAGCTGCCACACTAGCCGTCTGACCACCTAGAGGCGGAGGAAGGTGGGTAGGGGTCGTCCTAGAGGTGGAGGCCAGTCAGGTGGCGCTTCATCCAGGTTGTATGCTTTCCCGGCCAGACCAGATGCATTATCCTCAGATGTCGTGATCACAAGTATTATTTCTCTCTACGGTAGGGATGCTTCAGTACTATTTGATTAAGGCTCCACATATTCATATGTTTCATCTTTGTTTGCTCATTTCTTAGGTATTCCTAATGAGTCCCTGGGTACTGCTATTTATGTGTGCACACCAGTGGGCAATTCTATTTTTGTGGATTGGGTCTACCGATCCTGTATCTTGACTTTCTATTGTTATGATACTAGAGTAGATCTTTTGTTGCTTGATATGACTAACTTTGAGGTCATCCTGGGCATGGACTAGTTGTCTCCATATCACGCCATCCTTAATTGCCATGCCGAGACTGTTACTTTGGTGATGCCAGAGTTGCCTAGATTGGAGTGGAGGGGTTCGTCTGTCAGTGCATCTAGTCGGGTTATCTCTTTTCTGAAGGCTCGACACATGGTCGAGAAGGGTTGCTTGTCTTATCTAGCTTATGTTTGGGATACTACTGCAGAGACCCCAGCGATTGATTCAGTGCCCGTGGTTCGGGAGTTCTCCGATGTGTTTCCTTCTGATCTTCCAAGCAAGCCACTGAATCGTGATATCAATTTCTGTATTGATTTGGCTCTAGGTACCCAACCTATCTCCATTCCACCATACCGTATGGCTCATAAAAAGTTTAAAGAGTTGAAAGAACAAATTGATGTGTTGCTAGCAAAGGGGTTCATCAGACCGAGTATGTCACCTTGGGGTGCACCAGTATTATTTGTGCAGAAGAAAGATGGGACTATGCGGAGGTGCATTGATTATCGCAAGTTGAACAAAGTTACCATTAAGAACACGTACCTAGTTCTGCAAATTGATGATTTATTTGACCAGTTGCAGGGTGCCAGGGGTGTTCTCTAAGATCTACTTGAGATCGGGGTACAATTAGTTGAAGACTCGGGATTCGGATATTCCGAAGATGGCTTTTTGGACTAGATATGGCCATTATGAATCTCTAGTGATGTCCTTCGATTTGACTAATGCCCTAGCGGTGTTTATGGATTTGATGAACCGGGTGGCCAGGCCATATATTGAACCAGTGTTAGTGTTGCCTTCTGATTCATGGATGTATACTATGTATTGTGATTCTTCACGCATTGTTTTGGGTTGTGTGTTGATGTAGGAGGGGTGAGTTAATGCATAAGCTTCACGTCAACTGAAACCCCACGAGAAGAATTACCATGTACATGATTTGGAGTTAGCCACGAATGTTCATTCTCTTAAGATCTAGAGGCATTATTATTATGGGGTGTCCTATGAGGTTTACACCGATCATTACAGCTTACCTCATTTGTTCTCGGTATTATATTCATCTAGGTGCCACGAAGTTGTATCGCTACCTAAGGCAGCATTATTGGTGGTGGCGGATGAAGAACGACATAGTTGAGTATCTAGTGAGGTGCCTACATTTCCAGTATGTTAAGTATGAGCACCAGAGGCCAGGTGGCCTGCTCCAGTAGATGGTTATACCTAAGTGGAAATGGGAGCGCATTACTATGGATTTTGTAGTTGGATTGTCGCAGACCTTGCGGAAGTTTGATGCAGTTTGGGTCATTGTCGACATGTTGACCAAGTCGGCATACTTCATTCCGGTGGTGACCACATATTCTTCAGAGAGATTGGCCTAGATTTACATCCAGGAGATTGTTCGATTGTGTGGTGTGCCTGTTTCCATCATATCGGATAAAGGCCCTCAGTTTACTTCGCATTTCTGGACGGCAGTATAGAGTGAGTTGGGGACCCGGGTAGAGCTCAGCATAGCCTTTCATCCGGAGACCAACGGAAAGTCGGAGCGGACAGTTCAGATCTTGGAGGATATACTCAGAGTATGTGTGATTGACTTCGGAGGGCAGTGAGATCGATTCTTGCCTTTGGCCTAGTTTGCTTACAATAATAGTTATCAGTACAACATCGAAATGGCTCCATTTGAGGCTTTATATGGCCAGCGATGCCATTCTCCCATCAGATCGTTTGAGCCCAGCGAGGCTAAGTTATATGGTACTGATTTGGTGAAGGCTGCCTTGGAAAAGGTAAATTTAATTCAGGAGTGACTTCGCATAGCACAATCCAGACAGAAGAGTTACATGGATCAGAAGGCGCGTGATTTATCATTTATGGTGGGCGAGAAAGCCCTCTTGAAGGTCTCACCGATAAAGGGAATCATGAGGTTCGAAAAGAAGGGCAAGTTGAGCCTAAGGTTTATAGGTCCATTTGAGGTGTTGAGACGAGTTAGGGAGGTTGCTTATGAGGTTTCTTTGCCTCCCAGTCTATCAGGAGTTCATCCGGTTTTCCACGTGTCTATGCTCCGGTGGTATCATGCCGACAGGTCGCATGTGTTAGACTTCAGCATGGTTCAGCTAGATGAGAGCCTGGGTTATGAGGAGGAGCCAGTTGCCATTGTTGACAGACATGTTCGCCAGCTAAGGTCCAAGAAGATTTAAGCGGTAAAAGTTTAGTGGAGGGGCCAACCAGTCAAGGAGGCGACTTGGGAGGCCGAGGAAGACATGTAGAGCATATATCCACACCTATTCAACACTCCAGCTATGATTCTAGACCAGTTCTAGGATGAACGTTTGTTTAATAGGTGGAGAATGTAATGACCCGACCGGTCATTTTGATTTCTAGACACCTGAATGTTCTTTTGTTGTTTTATGACTTGCGGGGGTGGTTAGTTCGGGATTCAGAAGGGTTCGGGTTGAAATCGGAACACTTAGTTCCTTTGTGATAGCTTTAAAGGGCTAAGTTTGACTTGGGTCAACATTTCTAGTAAACTATCTCGGAACCGAGATTTGATGGTCCCAATAGGTTCATAGGATGATTTTGGACTTGGGCGCGTGTCTGGATCGTGTTTTGGATGACCCGGGAGCATTTTGGTGCCTAAAGTTGAAAGTTGGCTTATTGTAGGTTTGAAAGTTCATTAAATTTGGTTTGGATTAGGTTTTGGTGTTATCGAGGTCCGTTTGGTATTCTGAGCCTGGGAATAGCTCCATAAAGTGATTTAAGACTTGCACACAAAATTTGGTGTCATTCCTAGTAGTTTCAGTATGATTCGGTGCGTTCGGAGCAAATTGGAAGAACTTGAAGTTCATAAGTTGATTCGATTTGGTTTGGAGTGTGATTCTTAGTTTTGGTGTTGTTTTTCATCTTTCGTGAGGTCAAGTAGGTCCATTCTATGATTTCGAACTTGTTGGTATGATTGGGCGGGGGCACGGGGGACCCGGATGCCATTCGGACAAGGCACGAAATGCATTTGGACTTGGAAAGAATAGCTGAATCATTAGAGTTCTGGTGCTATCGCACCTGCGGAGGACCAGCCACAGGTGCGAGCTTGCAGAAACAAACCAATGACCGCAGAAGCGGGGAGGAGTGGGCTGCTCAGTGGTTGCAGAAGTGAGGAGAGGGGCCGCATCTACGAAGGCGCAGAAGCAAGGAAGGGTTCGCAGAAGCGGGCTGGTGCGTAGGTGCATAGCTCGAGCCGCAGAAGCGGGCTCGCAGATGCGATACGTTGCCCGCATCAGTGGGAAGGGCAGACTTGGGCATGATCCGTATCTTCGAGGCTTTGTCCGCAGAAGTGGAGCCGTAGATGCGTCCATGGAGCAGCAGAACCGGAAGTGTTGGAGGTGGTGAGGTTTATTTAATACCGAACTTAGGCCATTTGTGACTCATTTGTTTCAATTCTTGGATAATTTTGGAGTTTCTTAGAGAGGGGTTTTCACCTAGCTATTGGAGGTAAATAATTTCTATCCAATGTAAGTTAAATACATAGATTGTGGGTAGATTTTAACATGTAAAATTATGAAAATTATGGGTTTAGATGAACAAACCTAGGTTTTCATAAAAATAGAATTTAACCACGAAAATGATTATGGAATGGGATGTAAATTATATATTTGAGTTCGTATGTTTATGGGTAACAATCATCTTAGAATATTTCTGGAATCCAGGACCGTGGGCCCGGGGATAAATTTTAGAAATCCTCCAATTGGGGTTAGGTAATCACTCTAATAGTTAGATTATGAACTTTTGAACATGTATTGATTAATTTATACAATATTTGACTCGGATTGTTCGTCACCGAGTTGAGGCTTTAGAGTGAATTTGAGGCCGGAAAGCTAGCTTTGAGACAAGGTAAGTCTCTGTCCTAACCTTGTAAGAGGGAATTTATTCCATAGGAGATTTAAATTTCTATTTACTTCTAATTGTGGTGGCTACGTACGCACGAGGTGACGAGAGTCCGTGAGTAGCCACTAATTATGTTATGTCTGATAGTTTAGGACCCAAATCATGAGCTACTTGTAATGTTTGCACCCTATTTGTTAATTAAAGTTCCTAAACTATATTGGAACTTGATAGAGGAATTTTAAAAAGACCGACTTCCACTTACTTGAGTTTTGGCGAGATACTTGACCGTTAATAGAAATTCTGCTTCGTTGTGTATTAGCCTTGTAATATCTTTTAAACCGAATATTTATAAAGTACCCTCTCTTGTTGTAGAGCAGGCCGAACGCCTCGGCAGCAGAATAGATGCATCGATGGTTTGTGCCGCTCGACCCTCGGCAGTATACACATTATTCTGGATCGGGTCGTACGACCTCGGCATAATCGTATGTTATAATACTCGGAGTTTAATTATATTTGATATTATTCTATGGCTTGAAAGGTTAAAATTATATGTGACGGAAACTGACTTGGGATTTACCATTTGTGAAAGAATTATTTGTTTCCTGCTTGTTATTGAGTTATTATTATTGTTTACATAACCCATGCTTATTTAGAATTTATGTATTTTTATTTTTAGCCCATATCGATATCGACCCATCATCACTACTTCTTCGAGGTTAGACTATATACTTACTGGGTACATGTTGTATATGTACTCACGCTACGTTTCTGCACTAACCGTACAGGATCTGAGGCAGGTGCATCTGGCAGTCATACCGGCACGCACCCCCGTTACCCTGAGGCCTAGTGGTGAGCTGCTTCCGGAGCCGTTCCCCAGCACCTAGAGTCTCTCTTTTGCACTTATTTTCTGTCTACTTTTATTTCAGACAGTAATTAGAGTTTTGTATATTCTACTAGTTGCTCATACAATTGTGACACCAGGTCTTGGCATACATACTAATAGACTTTATGGTTTTGGAATTTTATGTCACTATGATTGACACTCAGTTGCCTTCATTTTATTAATTAAAGTTTCTACTCCCTAATCTCTTAATAAAAGGAATTTAATTACTTAGAAACTTATTAAAAAGAGCAATCACATGATCAGATCACTGTTGACTTACCTAGAAACGACGTTGGGTGCCATCACAGCCTATAGGAGAATTGGGTCGTGACACCTATTGAGTGCGAGTGCGAGTGTCGGGTTATTGAGAGTGCTGAGTGACTAGGAATAATGAGTGACTGGGAGTACTGAGTGATTGAGCGTGCTGAGTGAGATTGAATACTCCGAGAGTATATACATGACTTTATCATTGTGCTGCATTACAGTTGGCATGCATATTTTACATGTAAATATAGAGATGTAACATTCCTCATATCAGTCACACTTGGCATATTTTATCCGTATTGAACCTAAACTGTTAAACTCGAAAGCATGTCTACATTTATGGATTGTGTACAAACAGATTATGAGATTTCTTTGATTTATTACTGCTATTTTTCTTGTTACATCTGTATTGTTATAAATATGGATTTGGAATGTACCTTTCGAAGCTCGTCACTGCTTTCAGCCCAAGGTTAGTCATGTTACTTATTGAGTACATTGGGTCGGTTGTACTCATACTACACTCTGAATTTTGTGTGCAGATCCAGGTACTTCTGGACACGGCAGTTGCTAGATTTGGAGCCGTATATGTTTGGAGACTATTGAGGTAGCTGCCTTGGCGTCCGCAGACCTCGACTCTCCTTCTTTTCTTTTATTTTAGCATTGTTCTATCTTTCCAGGCAGTTGTATTTGAAGTTTTTACTATGTTATCATTTAGATGTTCATGTACTCAGTGACGCCCGGATTTTTAGAATTTTGTATTGAGTTGCGGTATTTTACTTATCGGTTATTTATGAAAATTATTACTGTTAAACCTGTTTCACCTTATTTTCAATTTGAATATGTGTAGTTATTTGTGGATGTCGGCTTGCCTAGTACCATGATAGGCGCCATCATGACATGTTGAGTTTTGGGTCGTGACAAAGAGGGGTAAAAAAAAGACCTAATTTATAATAGTGACTTTATAAAATGATTTGTATATGATTCGACAAAATTCTTGTGTATCATAATTACTTGAATTCTTGGGGAGTTTCGAAAGCAGTAGATTATCCAATGAATGAATTTGAAATGAATAATTCTGAAAGATCCAAAATCACAAAATGATAAATACTTCTTGGTTTGGAGCATCACATCTAGTGCGATTTGAGCACTTATTTATTTTGATAAAACTATGAGCACATCGCAATGTGCGAGCATGTATAATTTTAATTACTCTCGTGTGGTGATATTTGAATGAGATTGATAATACATTACAAAAGGGAACCATTGCTATAGATTTGTTTTATCCTTGTCAAGGGTTTGTTGGTTGTGCAAATGCAGAAAACTTTTCATTCGTTTTTTAGACGAGTTATCTGTTTGCATTGGGATGCTATCATATCATATTGATCTACAAAACAGTCAAATATTGATGCATAAGAGATTATTCCAAGATGATTTATGAAGCAAGTATTTGGCTCAGAGAAAAATTTAATATATCCAGAAAATAATTAATATTCTTCTAGAAAGGAATTCCAACAACATTATATGAAGATAATACTGGAGCTCAATCAAAAGCATGGTGATAAAAATGTTCAACCAGTTAATTCAAAAGATAATTTGGAAGATCTCTTCATCAAGGCACCGTTGTCCTTTAGATTTAAGAAGCTGGTATACAAGATTAAAATATGCCACCTCAGAGATGTTACGCGATGTTTTCATCTGGGGGAGTATAATACATGTTGCACTCTTTCTTCCTTAACCAAGATTTTGTCCCACTGGGTTTTCCTAGTAAGGTTTTAAATGAGGCAGCTTCAAATGCATATTACTAGATATGTATACTCTTTTTCCTTCACTAGGACTTTTTCACACAGGGTTTTTCCTAGTAAGGTTTTAACGATGCATATCATCGATTAATGGACATACAAGGGAAAGTGTTATAAATATCGTTAATTATGTATGTTCATTCATTATAGAATTACTTGAAAAGCATGCTAAATACTTAGAGGCCAATGTAACTATAGGAACTAGCCTAGTTGCTATGAGACTATCTAGTTAGGATCAAGAAAAATTTATTAATTATCTCTTTCTAAGTTCCTCTTAATTTACTTTGTTTCATATTATTTCATAACAAAGATCAAATTCTAATTTAAACATATTAAGAAGTAAAGTAAGATACATGACGAAAAGAATATGTGTTTTGTAAATTATATAGTTGCTCTAGGCTTGCTATTCGGGACTGGTTGAATAAAAGAGGATTCAACAATCACTTTTAATTCAAGTTCAAACCCTTCCACCTTTTCTATAGTTTGAAGTTCAGTACAGATGACCGTAAAAATTTGATATTTGAAGTAACTATCAGTAAAATTTAGAATGATGCACAAAATTTCATTGATGGGTGGTTGATAATACGAGGAAGTATAAAAGTTTCATTGCGGCAATCCTCATCTAACCTCGATTAAAAAACTATTGAAAAGACATAAAATATCGTCGTTTAGAAATCCTGTTATTTTCTTTAGAGAAGAGAGTAAGAAATTATTTTAATAGGATTTAGAAATTAATTTTTTGATAGAAATGAAAAAAATTATTATTTTTGAAATGGTAAGTATTAGAAATAAAAAAGTTTATTTCTGCAATCAGAATGTTATTTTGAAGTTGTTTAGCTGCATTGCTTTATTTTAGTTTTTAATTACAATTGCAACTTACAATGATTAAGAGAAAATTGAACAAGAAGAAAAAGCTTATAAAATGAATATTTAAGTGGAAAAGAATATTGGTTATCAAACTCCGAGATGTAGGTTATGTTGAGATTTTCTAAGATATTCTTCGTGATCTTCTATATCTCTATAGAGATCTTTTACATAATTTGATTTTATTTTATTTTCTTAAGAGTTTGTATAGGTGTAAGATATTTTATTTTCTAGTCTTACTAGTTTCACTGTATTATAAATATTGATTGTGACATTGTTGTAAAGACAAGTGAATCTTCTTGAGTGAAATATGTCCATGTAGTCGTTCAATCTGAAGGTATTTTTAATGTAGGAATTATCCTTGACGAATCAAACTACGATGTTTGGTCACAACTAATGGACATGCATATTGCCGAAAGAGAAAAACTCTCTTATATTCGTGGCAACACTAAGCAGCCTACCGAGTCTGAAGATGGATATGATATGCGGTATGCTGAAAATCAAAAGGTGAAAGGTGGCTATTGATGTCCATGACACCGGAAATCATGAAAAGGTATATACGCATACCTACTTCTCGTGAAATATGGATGGCTTTATCAAAATCCTTCAATGATGGAAGTGATGAATTACAAGTCTTTACTTTGAATCAAAAGGCTTTCACACCCAAACAAAGTGATAAATCTCTCTTTGATACTATGGGGAGTTGGTTGAAATTTTTCGTGAATTCGTAATGACCTGACCGATTGTTATGATGCTTCTTTATTGTTATGTAACTTGCGTCGATGGTTGGTTTGGGTTTGGGAAGGTTTTGGAGTGAATTGGGACACTTATTCCCAAGGTTGGAAGCTTAAGTCGTAAGAGTTGACCGAGGTTTGACTTTTGTATAAACGACCCTGAACTGGTATTTTGATGGTTCCAATAGGTTCATATGGTGATTTTTTGACTTAGGTATATGTCCTAATTTAGATTTGGAGGTTCCTAGATTGATTTGGTCCTATTTGGCGAAAGTTGGAAACTTGAAGGTTTGGATGGTTCATAAGTTTGACCGGAAGTTGACATTGATGATATCGGGTCTGGATTGTGGTTTCGGGAGTTGGAATAGGTCCTTTATATCATTTGGGACTTGTGTGTAAATTTAAGGTTATTCCGAGTTGTTTAGGCATGTTCAACGTAAGTTTTGAATTCGGAAAATTTGGATTAGTTTATTAAGTTTGAATTGAGGTGCAATTCATGCTTTTAATATTATTTTTTGATATTTGAGGCCTCAATTAGGTTTGTGTTATGCTTTAGGATTGGTCGGTGTGATTGGACGGGGTCCCGAGGGCCTCGGGGGTGTTTCAGTGTGGTTTTGGACCAAATCCCCATTGTTTCAACTACTGAATTGATGATGTTTGGTTTTCTTCATCGCGGTCGCGACAAGGCAGGCGCGTTGTCACGATCTTCGGATGTTGTGATGGCACCTAGTCCCTAACGCTAGGTAAGCCTGACACATGCTGAATTATTAACAGATGCAAATCATTTAACCATTAAACTTTAGCCCGTGACTGCCATACTTAGCCAACAACGATCAACAATTATACAATATACCAAACCTGTAGTATGAGGTCATAGGCTTTTCTAAGAGTAGCTAAGGATATCAAATACATCATTGTTTGGTATAGATGTATACGGTAACAATGTGAAGCATCTAGAAAGTGACTTTGAGGCCTGCGGGCATAGTGGCAGGTATACCTTGAAGTCTCCATAGCTAATCTCCAACATCTAGCTAACGACCAGAATGCTCAAAGGTACCTGGATCTGCACAAAAGATGTGCAGAAGCGTAGCATGAGTACATCACAGTGGTACCCAGTAAGTATCAAGACTAACCTCGGTGGAGTAGTGACGAGGTACCGTCAAGACACCTACTAGACATAATAACTTGTGCAAGCATTACTATAAAGCTAACAGAGGAACGAATATCAGTATAAGGCTTAGTATCGAAGGAATAACAATATAACACTAGCAAATGGTAAGTAGAAGCAACAAATAGCAACAATGAGTAAATAGGTGATAACGCCGCAAAGTATTCAGAAAATAATTGAAGTACCAGTGAAACCAATTAAGGAGCACAAATGACAACCAAATAATCAACCGCACTTACAAGAGGTTTAAACAAGAATCACCCTGAGGTATCATACATCATAATTACAAGTCACGGGTCCCAAACCACGAATCATAATCTCCTAGCATCCCATGCCTATATTACGAGTCACAATCGCACATACAACTCACATGTTGCACAGACAACTCATGTGCCATTAGCGTTAATACCCTAGATTTGCACGGATAACTTGCATGCCAATAGTAACAATACCTCATACCCGCACGGCGAACTCACGTGAGCAAGTACACAAGACATGTACATGATCAATAAACATCAAGATTCATACTCCTAGACTGATATAGGTGACATGTTATGGTGTATACTTGTGCAAGTGTACTATCACAACTCAAGTCAACCGGTAAAATCAGAGCCACTGAGCAGCACATTGGAAACAACACAACAAAACTCGTAATATGCATAACACACAGAAAGGTTACACCACCACATAAATATCATCAATAACAATGCTCCCAGATCATCACAGGTCATCTCTGACATAAACCACCTTGTCTCGCTGGGTGCGCAACATATAAAGTAAATGTCCGCCTTGTCTCGTCACACGCGCATCAATAATATATCGCACTGTCCCTTCACATGTGCAAACCCAACATATATATATATAGCTCGCCTTGTCTCGCCGCATAAGCAAATATCAATAATAGTAATAGCACGGACAACTCACGTACAAAACACCCCAATAATCCTCTCAACAATCCCACATGTGCCAAAACCATAACTACACAATATAACAACTCGCACCACATGTGTCTATATGCCACAACATTTCCATAACAAAATTCCAATACCACAACCACACATATACCACGGATCAATAACAATGAGTATAATAACAACAACAATAACACGGGAGTATGATAGGTAAATCAACACAAGAATTACAACAACATAATGAAACGGAGAAATAAGCTCATAATGAAAGAGATAACAAGTAATAATGACTTCAAATAAGAATAGCTCAACAATTATAGAGATATCATGTAACAATAACTTCAAATCTAACCAAAATCAACTTAATGAAATCAAACAATGCAAGAGAAACCAATTACGATAGACAAAGCTACGATCTTTACATAATTTCCCAAAAGTCAATAAATGTCAACCTCGGGCCCGCCCGGTCGAAACCTGGGTCCAAGGATAGATTCCAATTACCCATAAACCCATGAGTCTATATATGTGTTTTGTTTTCAAAATCTTAGTCATGTTCGACTCTCAAATCCTTAATTTTAATGATTCTCAAAATGTTGATGTTAAATCTCATATATAATCATGTAATACAGTTAGAAATTGATGAAAATCACTTATCCAATGATTGTGGGTGAAAATCACTTCTCCAAATCGCCTCCTACAGAGTCTAGGGTTCAAAGATATGAAAATGAGACTAAAATTCTGACTTTCAGCCCTTATGTTCAGGCGTATATGTCGCAAATGCGACCTGGGGTTTGTAATTGCAAACCCCGCAAATGCGAAGAATGATCGCAAATGCAACACTCGTCACACTCCTGCTAATGTCGCAAATGCGACAACAAGTTCGCAAATGCGAACATGGAACATATCGCAAAAGCGACCATGATGATCGCAAATACAATCCAGCCTAACCCAGGCCCCCTTCACAAAAACAAACACAGTGTTCGCAAATGCGACACCCTTCTCTTAAATGCGAATAAAACCTCTCATTTGTGAGACTTGCAGCACCAGTTCAAAAACTAAAACTCTTCAAACACTCTAAAATGCATTCGAAACTCACCCGAGCCCTCGAGGCTCCAAAACAACATCCTCACGAGTCTAAAAAATACATAGGAACTTGCCCGTGTGATAAAACCACCAAAATAACATCTAAAACCACATATCGGACCTCCAAAACACATGAAATTAACATTGAAACTCAAGAACCTCTATAAATACAACTATACATCCTATTCTTACCAAATCTACTCGGAATGACGCCAAACTTTGCGGACAAGTTCCAAAAAGCATAACGGACCTATTCCAACTCCAAAAATCAAAATCCAAACCCGATAGCAATAAAGTCAAACTACAGTCAAACCTAAGGAATTTCTAAACCTTTAAATTGACAGCTTTTGGCAAAACATGCCAAATCAACCTAGGGGCCTCAGAATTAAATTCCGGGCATACGCCCAAGTCCAAAATACTATATGAACCTATCAGAGCCATCAAAAGATTGTCCTGGGGTCATTTTCACAAAAGTCAAACCTCGGTCAATCTTTCCACCTTAAGCTTCTAAAATGAGATGCACTCATCCAAATCAATCCCAAAACACCCAAAAATCAAAGCCGACCATACACGCAAGTCATAATACTAAATATGAAGCCGCTCAAGACCTTGAACCACTGAACAAAATGCTAAAGCTCAAAATGACACGTTGGGTCGTTACATCCTCCCCCTTTTAAACAAACGTTCATCCTCAAACGTGCCAAGAGTCTTTCTGAAACCATCAAATCACTATAGAAACTCACCATACACATACACATACACATGGGGTGATCTAACGTCACCTAAAACCACATAAGCCCGACAACATCATCTCAACCGAAGATTATTCCTTCAACTCATGCCGATAAGCCTTAGAATCGAATCTCAACATCCACCAAGGGCCCTATTCTCACATAAACACACTGTAAAATCCTCAACTAGCTGCAACTGCTCATGCATACATCCAAAAGGTATAACCGGACGACGTGACACATCGACCATATGCCTATAGCAACAACTCTGACCATAATTGTTGCCCATTACCAAACCCGGTATTGATAAATAGTCTCATATCGACTATAACCTTGTATCAAACTATCCCAACACTGACAATGATGCATGAAACATGCGAAACTCATAATTACTCACCCAACCAGCAATCCACACCAAACTCCACTTAGGCACATGCATCGCAATCCAATCCCAACAAGCACAACCCGAATATGACTGAACATGGAAAAGGAAACATATGAGAGAACTATCAAACAAGTCCAACACGTACAACTCCCCGTCGATATCATATTATGGATCCAATCCACAAGGAATAAACAAGACAAACGCAACAACCATAATGAATCTTACCCTAACATAACCTCACCGCGGCACATAGCCCGGTACAAACACACCTATCCACAAAGAACACTAGGTCCCCATCTTCCGCTCGGAATCACAAGTAAGATAAACATCTCAACAAATAAAACACTTTACTAACTCAATCCCATGGAACCAAAACCACAACACGTAACAGACTTTCCATACCTGTAGAGCACCCAAATCACAAGTCGTGGTCAAACCACACAGAAAGCACATCAAGACCTAATGTATTAACTAACAGGAAGTCTACCCCAAGCCTCATGACCCTCAGTAGCAACCAATCCAAAATAATAGACATGGGCTATCTTAATAGAATCCCTCAACTGGCATGAACACATAAACAGAGTACAAGAATCACAAAACACAATCATACTTGAAGCAAGGTAAGAGGAATCTTACTAATAGATGTAACCGGATCAAAATAATATCAATCCATCTCCATAACCAACCGAAACCATGCCTGTAATGACATCATCTGGTGTAGTATCTTCAATCCAACCAGGAAAAGCATAGCAATAGGTCGGGCCTCCCTCTCTAGGATGACTCTACCCGCCTGACCTCCACCCTGAGCTGGCGGTGTAGGTATAGCAGCAACTGGAACGGAACCCATAGCCTGAATACTTTGAAGTGCTACACCCACCCGAAGTCTAGGACAATCCCTCATCATTTTCTTGGTATCCCCACACTCAAAGAAACCTCTCCATTGACGTGGTTGTGGAGCTGCCCCGAACGGGTAATCTGGGACCCATAGATATCTGAAGCACCACGTGAAAACTGAAGTGCAGACTGAACTAGCTGACCAACTAAACCTCTACCATGACGCACCCTACCTCTAAAATAGGTTTCAGTAGATCCTCCCGATCAACAAGGACTCTGAGCCTCCCTATCCTCCCTATCTCGACAGCGCATACCCTCCATCCTTTGAGTTATCTCTAAAACCTATTGAAATAGAGTATCCATCTCCAACTCTTGAGCTATGGTAAATCTAAGACCATAACTGGGCCCCTCGATAAATCTACAGACTCGCTCTCTGACTGTAGGAACCAATGTAGGTGCATGTCGGGATAACTCGTTGAATCTGATGTTGTACTCCGACAGAGTCATAGTGCCCTAGTACAGCTTCTCGAACTCTGTGCACCACACATCTTGGAGGGTCTGGGGAACAAACTCCCTCAAGAGCATCTCTAAAAACTAAGCCCAATGAAGTGGGGCTGCATCAGCTAACCAACACTCCTCACAAGCCTACCACGACCTATATGCTGCCTCGGACATCTGAAAAGTAGTAAAAGCAACTCCTCTGACCTCCACAATACCCATTGTGCAGATAATATGTTAGCTCTTCTCTAAAAAATCGTGTGCATCCTCAGTAGTTGCGCCACTGAAAGTAGGAGGGTCATACTTCTTGAACCTCTCAAGCCTCTTATGCTCCTCCTCAGATGCCTCTGGCATGACCTTAGGCTGAACCATGATAATAGCCTGTACAGGTATAACACCTGGAGTCTGACCAACATGAGCCCACTACTCTGGAGTACAGGCAGCGGGAGTCTGATCTCCTACCCCAATCTATGAAGTAGTCGGTGCAACTGGAACCAATACCACCTCAGGCAATGTTCCAAACATGCTCAATAACTGCACTAACGTTTCTTGAAGTTTGGGGGTAGCAACAGGCGCCTCCGGTGCCTGGCCCCCAACCGGAGCTACTAGTGGCTCCTCAGCTGCTGATCTGGCATGTGCTCTAGCTGTAGCTCGTGCTCCTCCTCGGCCTCTACCTCTGTCTCTACCTCTGACAGCAGCGGCTCTAGGGGAAGCATCATTGGTAACTGCAGCTCGTGTCCTCACCATATGTGGAGTTTCCTATTAGTTTCGTAGCCTCTCAAAGATAAGCACAGACGTCTCTGTATCGATCCGTGAGACTCTACTAAACTTGTCACGACCTCAAATTCCCACCTTTAAATGTCATGATGGCACCTAGTCTCTAAGACTAGGTAAGTCTAACACATGCTGAATTATTAACAGATACAAATCATTTAACCATTAAGCATGAACCAATGAGTTCCATACTTAGCCAACAATGATCAACAATTATACAATATCCCAAAATCGGTAGTATGCGGTCATAAGCTTTTGTAAGAGTAGCTAAGAACATCAAATACATCACTGTTTGGTACATAAGTAAACAATAACAATGTGAAGCATCTAGAAAGTGACTTTGAGACGTGCGGGCATAGTGGCAGGTATACCTTGAAGTCTCCGTAGCAAATCTCCAACAACTAGATAACGACCGACATGCTTAGAGGTACCTGGATATGCACAAAAGATGTGCAGAAGCATAACATGAGTACACCATAGTGGTACTCAGTAAGTATCAAGATTAACCTTGCTGGATTAGTAACGAGGTACAGTCAAGACACCTACTAGACATAATAACCTGTGCAAGTATTACTATAAAGCTAACACAGGAACGAATATCAGTTTAAGGCTAAACATGGAAGGAATAATAATATAACACTAGAAAATGGAAAGTAGAAGCAACAAATAGAAACAATGAGTAAACATGTGATAATGCCACAAAGTATTCAGAACACAGTTAAAGTAGCAGTGAAACCAATTAAGGAACACAAATGACAAATAAATAATCAACCGCACTTACACAATGTTTACACAAGAATCACCCCGAGGTATCATACCTCATAATCACAACTCACTCGTCCCAAACCGTGAATCATAATCACCTAGCATCGTGTGCCCATATTACCAATCACAATCGCACAAACAGCTCATGTGTTGCATGGATAACTCACGTGCCATTATGGTTAGTACCCCAAATCTGCACAGACAACTCACGTGCCAATAGTAACAATACCTTATATCCGCACAGGCAACTCATGAGCCAACAGTCCAGTCCATGCACAAAATGCAGGTACACAAGAGTATATGTACATGATCAATAAACATAAAGATTCATACTCTTGAACTGATATAAGTGACATGTTATAGTGTATGCTTGTGCAAGTATACTATCACAACTCAAGTCAACAGATAAAATCAGAGACATCGAGTAACAAAAATCGTAATATGCATGACACACACAGAAAGGTCACACCACCACACCAATATCATCAATAACAATGCCCCTAGGTCATCACAAATCATCCCCACCTTATCTCGCCACATGCGCAAACCCAACATATATATAGCCCTCCTTGTCTCGACGCATGTACAAATATCAATAATAGAAATAGCATGGACAACTCATGTGCAAAACACCCCAATAATCCTCTCAATAATCCCACATGTGCCAAAAACATAACCACACAATATAACAACTCGCACCACATGTGCTCATATACCACAATATTTCCATAACACAATTCCAATACCACAACCACACATAGCCCATGGCTCAACAACACTGACTACAACAACAATAATAACACGGGAGTACGACTAGTAAATCAACACAAGAATTACAACAACATAATGAAATGGAGGAATAAGATCACAATTAAAGAGATAAAAAGTAATAATGACTTCAAATAAGAATAACTCAACCATGAGAGAGATAACATATAACAACAACTTCATATAAGAATAAATTAAAAATGGAAGAGATAAAATGTAACAAAAACTTCAAATAAGAATAACCCAACAATGAAAGAGAGAACACGTCAATAAAAGAGGCAACAACTTCAATTAAATCATATAAGAGTATATTTGATAAAAGATAGAACATGTACTAAAAAATTCAAATAAATCATGTAAGAGTAAATATAATAATGGAGGATATAACATGATATGGTAACTTCAATTAGATGCATGAAAGAAGCCTAAGAGTCTAAACGGGTCAAATTTCCATATATAAGGCCAAGTACACACTTGTCACCTCATATGCACGTCTTCCATGTAATTCAAATAGTGCAATCAAACCAATATCTACGAGGTAGTTCCCCAAACAAAGTTAGGCAAGATACTTACTTCAACTAGGCCAAATCAATACTCACAAATAGCTTCCCTTTACAATTCGCCTCCGCTCGGCTCAAATCTAACCAAAATCAATTTAATAACATCAAACAATGCAAGAGAAACCAATTACGATAGATAAATCTACGATCTTTACAAAAATTTTCAAAAGTCAACAAAAGTCAACCTCGAGCTCGTCGGGTCGAAAACCGGGTCCAAGGGTAGATCCCACGAGTATATATATGTGTTTTGTATTCAAAATACGAGTCCAATTCGACTCTCAAATCCCAATTTTATATTTAAAAACATAGACAATGTTTCCCAAAATTTCACTCTGATTCTCAAAATTTTGATGTTAAATCTCATGTATAATCATGTAATACAATCAGAAATTGATCGAAATCACTTACCCAATAATTTTGGGTGAAACTCCCCTCTCCAAATCGTCTCCTACCGAGTCTAGGGTTTCAAAGATATGAAAATAAGACTAAAATCCTTACTTCCAACCCTTATATTCAGGCGCAAGTGTCGCAAATGCGACCTGGAATTTCGAACCCCGCAAATGCGAAGAATGATCGCAAAAGCGACACTCGTCTCACTCCTGCAAATGTTGCAAATGCAACAACAAGTTCGCAAATGAGAACATGGAACATATTGCAAAAGTGACCATGATGATCGCAAATGGTATCCAGCCTAGCCCAGGCCCCCATCGCAAAATTGAACACTCTGTTCGCAAATGCGAACCTGATAGACCCCAGTGATCTTCGCAAATGCGGCACACACCTCGCAAATGTGAAGGTCGCAAATGCCAACAAAATCTCGGATTTGCGATACTTGCAGCACCAGCTTAAATACCAGCAAAAACTAAAACTCTACAAACACTCCAAAACTTGTCTGAAACTCACCCGATCCCTCGGGGCTCCAAACCAACATCCTCACAAGTCTAAAACTATCATACGAACTTGCTCGCACAATAAAAAAACTAAAATATCATCCGAAACCACGAATCGAACCTCCAAAACACATGAAATTAACATTGAGACTCAAGAACTTCTAAAAACACAACCATGCGTCATATTCCTACCAAATCAACTCGAAATGACGCCATGCTTTGCAGACAAGTTCCAAATAGCATAACGAACATATTCTAAGTCCCAAAACCGAAATCCTAACTTGATAGTCATAAAGTCAAACCATAGTCAAACTTAAACAAATTCTAAACCTTCACATTTTCAACTTTCTGCAAAACATGCAAAATCAACCTAGGGACTTTCGAATTACACTTCGGACATACGCCCAATTCCAAAATCATTGTACAAACCTATCAGAGCCATCAAAATACCCTTCCAGGGTCATTTTACAAAAGTCAAACCTTGGTCAAAATTTCCAACTTAAGCTTCTAAAACAAGAATCACTCATCCAAATCAATCCCGAAATACCCAAAATTCAAATCCGACCATACACGCAAGTCATAATACAAAATATTAAGACGCTAAAGACCTCAAACTACTGAACGGAATGCTAAAGTTCGAAATGACCGGTCGAGTCGCTATATGCGTTCATGGAGGGCTAGTGTATGTAACGACCCAACCGGTCGTTTTGAGTATTTGAACTTCGCTCGGTAGTGTACGGGCGTGAGAAGCTCCATATGATGTATTTTGATTTGTGTGAATCGTCAGTTTTAGTTTTCAGGTTATTCGGGACTAATTTGGAAGAATGATTCTCAGCTAGGAAGCTTTAAATTTGAAAGAGTTGATCAAGCTTGACTTTTTAGCCTTTGACCTCAGATTGGAATTTTGATGGTTTTGTTAGCTCCTTTGGGTGATTTTGGACTTAGGAGCGCATCCGGATTGTGATTTGGAGATTCCTGGTAGAATTTGGCTCGAAATGGCAGAAGTTGAAATTTTAGAAAGTTTGACCGGAGTGGACATTTTGATATCGGGGTCGAATTCTGATTCCGAAAGTTGGAGTGGGTCCATAATGTTGAATGTGACTTGTGTGAAAAATTTGAAGTCATTCCGGATTGATTTTCTATGTTTCGGCACAAGTTATTGAATTTGAAAGTTCGAAGTTCAAAGATTTCGATTTGAGGTATGATACATCATTTTTATGTTGTTATGTGTGTTGTTAGGCCTCGAGTAGGTCCGTATTGCCTTATGGAACTTGTTGGTATATTCGAACGGGGTCTCGAGTGGCTCGGATGAGTTTTGGACGAGGTTCGGATCATTTTCACTTCATATTGCATTGCTGAAGGCTGCTGGTTCTGGTATGATTGCACTTACAGTTGGTTTGCGCAGGTACGATGGCTGCAGAAGCGACAAAGGCGTCGCATATACGAGATGAGAGCTGGATGAGGAGGCCCACAGAAGCGGAGAAAAGGGTGCAGGTGTGGATGCGTAGGTGCGTCGAGAGGAAGCGCAGGTGCGAGTGACTTCACAGATGTAGAGTTTGATACCGCTTGTGTGAGGGTTGCTGGGCAAGGCCATTTTTCGTAGATGCGATGTTTTTCTACAAAAGCGGTTGTCGCAAATGCGGAGTCGCTGGGCAGAAGCTATATTATCGAGTGTTTTGGCCTAAAGTTTCATAATATAAATTTTTGAAATTTGAACATCGAATTAGAGTTAGATTTGAGTGAAACTAGTATGGTTGGACTCGTAATTGAATGGGTTGTTGGATTTTGTAAATTTTGTCGGGTTCTGAGGTTCGGTCCCGGGTCGGGCTTTTGGTCGGTTTTGGGCTTTTGATTCAAGATTTGATCTATTTCGATCGGGATCAGTTTCTTTAGCATTGTTTGATGTACTTGGGTTGTTTGTGGTTAGTTTTGAGCCATTCGGAGGTCGGAACAAAAACGCATGTGATGGCATTTTGGAGCATCGCTTGGCTTGATCGGTGTTGGAATTGGCTTATTCGAGGTAAGTAACTCTTCTAAACTTAGTGCTGAGGGTATGAAACTACGTAATACGTGTTATGTAATTGGTATTGAGGTGACGCATATGCTAGGTGACGGGCGTGTGGGAATGCACCATGTATATTGGAACTCCGTTGTTTCCATGGCACTGGATAGTGGCCCTATTTTGTTGATATCCGTGTTTTCACCATGTGATAAAGTAATTGAGCAGTCAATCATGCTATATATCTTCTTTAGGATTTATGCCAATACTGTTGGGACCCATAGTGGTCGTTTCTTGCTGTCATCTCACTGATTTCATTGATATTTCGTACTCAGTCATATTCATGCATTCATATCATATCTCAGTCTCAATTGTTATTTATTGATGCATCTTATCATTGTTGTCGGACTAGTTTCATGACATTGTGAGCCCATGAGTGAGACGAGAGAGATTGATGACTGAGTGAGGCTGAGATCCTGATTATGAGTGACAGTTATGGGATCGGGCTGCACGTCGCAGCATGCTATATTGATTTATGCCTAGATATGGCTTATGATAGCGTTTGGACTGTAAGAGCCCCTCCGGAGTCTGCACACCCCCAGTGAGTGAGGTTTATTATATTGAGGGAAAGATCTGCCCTGGACATGCATCTTGTCCGAAGCATTTATATCCTGGAGATGGATCTTCTCTATGGGGCCGGATTGGCTTTCCTCGGTACTGAGTGACAG
The DNA here is from genome assembly GCA_000715115.1 of Nicotiana otophora. Classification (NCBI taxonomy): domain Eukaryota; kingdom Viridiplantae; phylum Streptophyta; class Magnoliopsida; order Solanales; family Solanaceae; genus Nicotiana; species Nicotiana otophora. The sequence continues at coordinate 263,537 of AWOL01S0005865.1, forward strand.
ATGGTCAATCATGTCTATATTCCGGGATGGATCTTCCTTGAGCCGTATGGGCCATATACAGTATCGAGTGGTTAAGCATGATGAGTGGAAAGTGTGAGATAGTGAGATTGAGTACTCTAAGAGTGTGATTACATGATTCAGCTTTGATATACATGGCATTGGCATGCACACATGACATACAGGCATAGAGATGCATTTTTCCTCATGTTGTACGGTATCATGTCATTCATGACTTTTTTCTTACATACATTGATATGTGGGCATAGAGAGGTATTTCACACTTGCTATCTGGAAAGAAAATGAAACATCTTATTTATTGTGGAAAGGATATTTGGAAAAAAATTACAGTTTTCAAACTTACTCGTACTTTTGGGTTTTTCACTAAGATACTAGAAAAGCATGACTATTTTCTAGAACTGCGAACGAGCTGAGCATTTTACTTCTGAGATACATCTTTTATTACTTGTATTATGCTGTTATGAATTGTTGTGGGATATGGTTATTGAACCCGACCTTGTGTTAGCTCGTCACTACTTTCAACCTAAGGTTAGGTTTTTACCTTTTGAGTACACGGGGTTGGTTATACTCATACTACACTTCTGCACCTAGCGTGCAGATGTTGGTTGTTGATGTTGTTGTGTTCAATGGGAACTGGATTTGAAGATGTACCTGTGTCCCGGTTGTAGCTGCCTCTTGTTCGTGGTAGCCTTATATCTATAAAAATTATGTTTATGTACTTTCCAAACAGATGATGTATTTATTTCATTTCAGCTTTGTAAACTCTATTCTTTGAAGCTCGTGATTTGTACTACAAGTCCTTGGGGAATGTATAAGATCAAGATATTTCTTTACTTAATCGTTTTATCAATTGTTATTGGAATTGGTTAGTGGTTAATTGGCTTACCTAGCGGGTTGGGTTAGGTGTCATCACGACTAGTTGAATTTTGGGTCGTGACTATGTGGTATCAGAGCTCTAGGTTCATAGGTTCTACAAGTCATGAGAAAGTGTCAAGTAGAGTCTTGCGGATCGGTATGATGACGTCCACACCTATCTTCGAGAGGCTACAGGACATTTAGGATATACTTCCCATCTTTCTTTAATTATCGTGCATCATTGATTTAACTTGAAGCGTAACTTTTTGAATTCCTTCCACGCATTCGTATGCGCATATGAGCGCTCAGTATCAGCTGTGCAATGACGCCTTGTGATTCCATGGTTGAGGTGCGAGATGTGATTTTGGCGTGCTTATGATGGGCCAGTCTGGAGGAGCCGGGTTTTGACAGTAGCTTGAGGACGGAGATTTCGGTTATGTGAGCACATGTTTTTAGGACTTATATGTTCGGTGGTGTTCCTGTTAGTGGAATTTGTGATTAGATGACTATGTGGTGAGTATGATGTGACTGCGAGATGTGTTCAGATTGTTCGAATATGACGAGAAGTGTTTACTTGAGATGTAGCAGGAACTATTGGGTGTTTGATTTTTGTCTTCATTTGGCGTATGGCCTCGAGTTATGGGTATGTTGAAGGACCTCTCATGTTGTTTAGTTTTGGAGTGCAGTAGATTCCATGTCGTGTTATGAGTTCAGACTCAGGAAGATTAAGTGATTGCATAATAGTTACGACTGTAGAAGAGTATACAGAGATATCAGCTTGAGGCAAAGCAGGTGGGTTACCTCCGTTGGGTGTCCTGAGGTTGTGTTGTCCCTATGTTGTTTTTGTAGAAATTTCTCCTTTACCAGCGAATTATATATGTTGCAATTTGAGTTTGGACCGTTGTGGAAGTTGGCTTAACCATCACGAGGGTGAATGCGAGATTTTCAGATGATTTGAGGTACTAGATGGTTTGTATTGCATGAGCTGATGAAGGATTTAGTCGAATCTCACCGCGGTATTATGGCAGTAATAGACTATGGGCATTGTGAGTTATTGTGTATTTTGATTTATGGCTTTGAGCCAAGTTGGGGATTCTGCTATCAACGAGTTGATTGCACGATAATGTGTTATATTGGTTTCGGGTTGAGGTATACTGGTGAATCAGCTATGACTGTAGGGGTTGAGATTGAGGATCACTCGAGTAAAGGAATTTCTGGATACAGGTTGTATTACACTCTATGGCTATATAAGAATCATAAAATAATTGAGTGGTTATTCGTGAAGGATGTTGTGTACATAGAGTAGGAATTTGCTCAGTTGCTTAGGAGTGTGGGTTACTCTTTACTCCCTTTGGTGTTAGTGTTCTAATGGGGCACAGGTCGTGCGTTCCGTATGGTCGGTTTAATTCAGATTTGAGTAAAGTGGATGACTCTCGAGAATGATTATAATGGATTCAAGATTTATATTTAGCGATTTGGAATTTTCAACATTTGTATATGGATAGAAACTGGGAGTTATATTGGATGGTGTTGATACTTGTGAAATTTTTATATCATTGTGGATTGTGCATTTCAGTATCAAAAAGGTGAAGGAAAAAGTTTTAGGTTCACATAAGGTCTCTTTAGAGTGGGTGTCTCGGTTGTGGTGCCTTGGGGTGCTTAAGAGGGAAGTTGGAAGTTTATGGGCCTTAGGGCATTGTGGTTTTATACTAGGGTCTCTTGTGTGGTGAATTTTGGTTTAGGATCGTGGTGTTCCAGCAAGGAGAAGTATCAATTTGAAGGAAATTTGGAAGTGACTAGGAGAAATAGGACAACTTGGTAATAGGTTGGATCAGTACAGTAATGGCTATAATCGGTTCTTTGGGTACTTATGAGGTGGTTAGTCTCCACAGGTGTTTCGTGGCAACGCTCTTGGGTTTTGGCGACCTGCATTGCTGGGTTGAGTTAGAAAAATTCGGTTCGGATAGCTTGGTTATGTGCAAATGGACTTCGAAGAGTTCTCAATGGTCTTTTTTACCACAGTTCGAGGAGTATATTTCCTACCGGCGTGAGGAATATGTTGCGTATTGAGATTTTCTTCGGGATGAGATCAAATGGAAGGTTTTTGACTCATCGGGTATGTATTCTGCTTGGGACTCAGAGTTGATTATGAGATTCTTGTACGCTTCACAGAATGGCATGGTAGATGCGGTGTTGTGTGGGATTGAGATTTGCATGTGCAAGGTCACACGTCAGTTTGGAAGGGAAGGGCATAAATTTGTAGGCAGCATGGACGGTTTTAGATGAATAGGTAAATGATATTACTAATCGGAAGAATTTGAGAAGTATTCCTCGTGGGATGATCGTGTTTGAGAGATGTGTTAGACATTCTGGCGGTGGAGTTGGGATCAGATATGGTGATTCGTGTGTCCTATGGAGTTGGAGACTGGGAGTTCTCAGGAACAGATTGTTTCATGGTTGCGGACTGTGAAGTCATGGCCGAAGCTAGCCAGATGATAGTATGTGTTATGATTCAGTCATTGTGGACCTTTGGAGGGTTATTTATCTATTGGTGGGTGACCAGAGTTGATTTGGGGGCCCATTAGTAGGCCCAACTAGGATGGGTATTCTACATCGAGCCGAATTGGTTGGCTCCACACTGCTATGGTCGAGGGATGTGCCATTTGGTTATTGTTGAGCTTATTCGTGTTCTGAAAGGATCTGTGAGTTACTCTTCTATGCTACGAGGAGTTATGATTCGTTATCTATAAGCACACCTGGTGCGGTTCTATTTGGGCTTTATAGCGGAATTTGAGCGAGATGAGTAATTAGGTATTGCATGGTTAATGGCGTATGGGTTATGTTCTTTCGGGTTTTGTGTGGCATTATATCATCTGCTTCTCCATGGTTATGGTAATGCACTTTGAGTACTTGATGTCGGATTGCGTGTGGTTATTAATTTTGAGCATGGTGGTTGAGGTATTTCATTTGGATCAGTGTTTGGATGGGGTCACGCATTGCAGCAAAGTTATGTTGAGATATGATCCCTTGTGTTAGATTCGTGTGTTTTGGTTCTACGGTGTGTGATAGGTTCTTAGCATTTCATTATGGCGGTACTTGTTGAGCTTGCGGGATAATTCTCTCTCCTGAGTCATTTTTTCATGATTGAGTACATTTGAAATGTTGCTTATTGGTGCACGGATTGCACGTGTTGTGGCTTTAGATTATATGGGTATGTCATGTCACTAGAGTGGTTGTGTTGGATGAGGTGAGATCATTGGACCTAGAATGGATACTACCAGAATTGATTAAAACATGTTTGGAAGGATAATATCGAAAATCGGCTTAGAATGGGCAATAGTTCTTGTCGAATAAGAGGGAATTCCACAACTAGTTGATCTGATGAATGGTTATGAGTTTTGCATGTTTCTTTCATCATTGGCAGTGTATGAAGGTTTCAGAATGGAGTCTTATTTGATATGAGATTTATTATCGGCATTGGGTTGTTTTGAGCAGCTACTGTGATTAGAAATCATTGCTTCGAGTATCTGTGTTATGTGATATATCATGCGATTGTATCTTAGGTTATGGTTGCAGCTTAGTACAACTTGTTCAGACTTATACAAGTGTAGGTTGCGAGATTCAAATCTTATAAGGAATTCCGGATGTTAGAAGTTATATTCTAAGGCTTCTGGGCTAGGTTGAATTGAGAAATATCAGTTATGTTGTGTTATCGGACCTATATGGGATAAAGTGGCATGGGATCACCCCCGGGTATGTGCATGGAAAGGTTATACGGCGGTTTGATGGCTTTGAGAACAACTCTGGACACGTTTGAGGACGAACATATATTTAAGTGGGGGAGAATGTAATGACCCAACCGATTGTTTTGAGTATTTGCACTTCACTCGGTAGTTTACGGGCATGAGTAGCTCCGTATAATGTATTTTAATTTGTGTTAATCGTCAGTTTTAGTTTTTAGGTTATTCTGGACTGATTTGGAAGAATGATTCTCAACTAGGGAGCTTTAAATTTGAAAGAGTTGACCAAGTATTACTTTTTAGCATTTGACCTCAGATTGGACTTAGGAGCGCGTCCGGGTTGTGATTTGGAGGTTCATGGTTGAATTTGTCTCGAAATGGCGGAAGTTGAAATTTTGGAAAGTGTGACCCGGAGTGGACTTTTTGATATCGGGGTAGGATTCCGATTCCGGAAGTTGGAGCAGGTCCATAATGTCGAATGTGACTTGTGTACAAAATTTGAAGTCATTCCAGATTGATTTGCTATGTTGCGGCATGAGTTATTGAATTTGAAAGTTTGAAGTTCATAGATTTCGATTTGAGGTGTAATTCATCATTTTTATGTTGTTATGTGTGTTTTGAGGCCTCGAGTAGGTCGGTATTGCGTTATGAAACTTGTTGGCATATTCGGACGGGGTCTCGAGTGGCTCGGATGAGTTTTGGACGAGGTTCAGATCATTTTCACTTCATGTTGCATTGCTGAAGGCTGCTGGTTCTTGTATGATCAAACCTATAGTTGGTTTGCGCAGGTGCGATGGCCGCAGAAGCGACAAAGGCATCACAGATGCGAGATAAGAGCTGGATGAGGAGGTCTGCAGAAGCGGAGAAATGGGCGCAGGTGCGGATGCGCAGGTATGTCGAGTGGAAGCGCGGGTGAGAGTGTCTTCGCAGATGCAGAGTTCGATACCGCAGGGGCGGGGTTGCTGGTAAAGGCCATTTTTCGCAGATGCAATGTTTTTCCGCAAAAGCGGTGGTCGCAGATGCGACGAATTGTACGCAAATGCGGAATCACTGGGCAGAAGCTATATTATCGAGAGTTTTGGTTCTTTCTTCATTTTGGGAGCTACGGAGCTCGGATTGAGGTGATTCTTGAAGCAATTTTCACCATATGAATTGGGGTAAGTGTTCTCTACTAGGTTTTGGTTATATTTCCTTAATCTATCTTCATTTTGGGTAATTAGATTGTGAATTTTAAAGAGGCAATTGGGGCGTTTGGCCTAAAGATTCATAATATGAATGTTTGAGTTTTGAATATCCAATTCGAGTCGGATTTGAGTGAAACTAGTATGGTTGGACTCGTAATTGAATGAATTTTGGATTTTGTAAATTTTGTCGGGTTCCGAGGTGCAGGCCCAGGTTGGTCTTTTGGCCGGTTTTGGGCTTTTGATTCAAGATTTGATCTTTTTCTATCGGGATTGATTCCTTTAGCATTCTTTGATGTACTCGAATTATTTTTGGTTAGTGTCGAGCCGTTCGGAGGCCGTAACATGCGAGATGGCATTTTGGAGCATTGCTTGGCTTGCTCGGTATTGGAATTGGCTTGTTCGAGGTAAGTAACTCTTCTAAACTTAGTGTTGAGGGTATGAAACCCTGTAATACATGTTATGTGATTGGTATTGAGGTGACGCACATGCTAGGCGATGGGCGTGTGCGCGTGCACCATGTAAATTGGGACTCCGTTGTTTCCCATGGCACTGAATAGTGGTCCTATTTTGTTGATATCCGTGTTTTCACCATGTGATAAAGTAATTGAGCTATCAATCATGCTAGATATCATGTTTAGGCTTTATGCAGATATTGTTGGGACCCATAGTGGTCGTTTCTTGCTGTCATCTCACTGATTTCATTGATATTTCGTACTCGATCATATTCATGCATTCATATCATATTTCAGTCTCAGTTGTTATTTATTGATACATCTTATCATTGTTGTCGGGCTAGTTTCATGACATTGTGAGCCCGTGAGTGAGACGGGAGAGATTGATGACTGAGTGAGGCCGGGAGCCTGATTATGAGTGACAGTTATGGGATCGGGCTGCACGCCGCAGCATACTATATTGCTTTATGCCTGGATCTAGCTTATGATAGCGCTTGGGATGTAGGAGCCCCTTCCGGAGTCTGCACACCCCCAATGACCGCGGTTGATTATATTGAGGGATGGATCTTCCCTAGACATGAATCTTGTCCGAAGCATTTATATACCTGGAGCTAGATCTTCTCCATGGGTCCGGATTGGCCTTCCTCGGTACTGAGTGACTGATGGTCAATGATGTATATATTCCGGGATGGATCTTCCGTGGGCCGTATGGGCCATATATACAGTACCGAGTGGTTGAGCATGATGAGTGAAAAGTGAGTGGTTGAGCATGAGGAGTGGAAAGTGTGAGACATTGAGATTGAGTACTCTGAGAGTGTGAGTACATGATTCATCTCTGAGATACATGGCATTGGCATGCACACATGATGTACAGGCATAAAAATGCATTTCTCCTCATGTTGTACGGTATCATGTCATTCATGACCTTTTTTTTTACACACGTTGATATGTGGGCATAGAGAGGTATTTCACACTTGCTATTTGGAAAGAAAATGAAATATCTTATTTATTATGGAAAGGATGTTTGGAAAACAATTACAGTTTTCAAACTTACTCATACTTTTGGAATTTTCGATAAAAGATTTGGGTTTTCATTAAGATACTAGAAAAGCATGGTTATTTTCTAGAACTGCGAACGAGCTGAGCATGTTACTTCTGAGATACATCTTTTATTACTTGTATTATGCTGTTATGAACTGCTGTGGGATATTGGTATTGAACCCGACCTTGTGTTAGCTCGTCACTACTTTCAACCTAAGGTTAGGTTTGTTACATATTGAATACATGGGGTAGGTTGTACTCATACTACACTTCTGCACCTTGCGTGCTGATGTTGGCTACTGATGTTGCTGTGTTCAATGGGAGCTGGATTTGAAGATCTACCTGCGTCCCGGCTGTAGCTGGCTCTTGTTCGTGGTAGCCTTAGATCTATGAAAATTCTGTTTATGTACTTTCCAAACAGACGATGTATTTATTTCATTTCAGCTTTGTAAACTCTATTCTTAGAAGCTCGTGATTTGTACTACCAGTCCTTGGGGAATGTATAAGATTCAGATATTTCTTTACTTAATCACTTTATTAATTGTTATTTGAATTGGTTATTGGTCAATTGGCTTACCTATCGAGTTGGGTTAGGTGCCATCATGACTAGTTGATTTTTAGATCGTGACAGTGTAATCTGGGCAGCCTCCCTTCATCGCATTCGCGAAGCAGCTAGGAGCTGGGACTGTTAGGCCTACACATTCGTGAGGTCTTGGCGACATTTGCATAAGTTCGGGTGAGTTCTTCATCATGTTCGCGAGGGTGTGGATGTGAACGCGAAGGGTATTTGGAGGCACTCATAATTTTGTTCTTCACGAACACGAGGCATGTCCCGCGTTCACGAAGGGTATGCCTGGGCATCTACATAAGAATTCTATTTCGAGGGTTTGAGTTTTTTGACATATTTTGAGATTGGGAGCTCGGATTTAGGCGATTTTAGAGGAAATTTCACGATTTGGATTGGGGTAAGCGTTTTTGAATTGGATTTGATTATTATTCGTGATTCTAACCTTTATTTTTGCAATTGAATTATGGATCTAAGTGAAGAAATTATGGATTTTAGTAAAAACGTATCTAAAGTGTAAATTCGGGATTTGAACCCCGATTTGGAGTTGGAATTGGATGAAACTTGTATGGTTGGACTTGTATTGAAATGGGTGTTCGAAATTTGTGAGTTGTTGTTGGGTTTCGGGGTGCGAGCCTAGGGTTAACCTTTTGGGCTGACTTTGCATATTTGAATCAAGATCATAGCTTTATTGTTTGGGATTGTTTTCTATGGCTTTCATTGATATTATCAAGTTATTTTGGCTTGTTTTGAGCCATCCGGAGATTGATTCATGCGCGAAGGGATTTTTAGAGTATTGATTTGGCTTGTTTGAGGTATGTATCTTGACTATCCTTGTGTGGGGGAGTACGCCTAAGGACTTAGCCTAAATTGTTATTTGGGTTATGTGAAAAGCGACGTGTACATGAGGTGACGAGCGTGTACACGAGGCTATGTGTGGTTTATGACCAAAATTTGACCTGAGGTTGCTCTTATTGCCTTGTTTTGATTGGGAGATCTCTATGCTACGCGTATTTACTTTGGATGATTATTTGAGTTTATTTTTCCATGCTAGAGATCATGTTTTAGGACTTTATTTCCTAAATTGGCCAGGTTGGGCGTTTGTGAGATCGTTGCTAAATTGAATTAACTGAATTCATGCTTATATATGGAACACCCATCATCATTTCTTTATTGATATGTATTTGCGCAATGCCGTTGACGGCCAATTTTGATCCTCCCTTTTAAAATTAATTTATTTGTACTTAATAATTTACAATGAATGTTTTGAAAGTATTTTCTATTAATAAATACTTATTTTTAGAAAATTAATTAAGTATTAGTTTTGAAATTAATATCCTATTACTAGCATTATGTAATTACAAATATACTTACTATTTTAATAGTATTAAAATAATTTTTTAAAATGCACGACATACGCTTTATAACTAATTTAACGAATTACTTCTTAAATTTTGATTAATTAGATTACTATGTTAATATTTCAAAATTAGTGTTATAATTTAGAAAAAAATAAATTATTTTATAAATAATTAATAACAATAACTATTGGTATATTTGATATTTATAATTTTAATACACTTTATTGGAAATAATTATGTTTATTTAAATTAATTTCAAAAGGGGTTAAAAGGATAAAGGCTATAATTGCAATTCTTTAATTAACACAAATTGGCCACCTTTTAAATTATTTCTAGCCCAATACCAAGTCCAATCCTGAATTGACCCAGTCCAAACACCCCATTCCCTTCCAACTTGGCAATCCATGACTTCCTCTCCGAACTAATGAAATTACACCATGTCACCTGTCTCCCTCACTCATAAAGAAAACACAACAGATCTGGACCGTTGAGCTATTTCATCAACGGTCCACGTTTAATCTCCCTTTTTCCTATTATTCTTTACTCATTTTAAGGTTTAATTCCGATCGTTCGATCAAAAAGATTCAACAGTCGTCGTTTTAGAGATTTAAATATTTTTAAAATCTTTATCTCCCTAAATATAAGGGTCGTTGATATATCCAATGGCCCAGATTCAGTCTCGCATTTTTAATTCAGAGACAACCCCAACCCTACTCATTCCCTCTCTGACCGGCCGCCCTAATTTTCCTTTCCCTCTTTGTTCTCTCGTCTTCCCCAGCTCCATCAATCAACGGACCTTGCACAAATTAGTGCAAGGTCATGAGATTTAACTTCAAATCATCTCCCTTGTCTCTCATATCCATGATTCTCGTTGAACCTTTGCTTTTTTTATCTTGGAGATTCAAAATCCCCAAATCCGAAACCCTAGACCAAATAATACAATGTCAAATCTTTGATATATTTCTATGTCTTGTTAAATCTATGGCATGCATGAACGTTTCTCAAGGACGTCATGATTATTCTTGGTCCAGAGGTCAAGTGGATCAACCTCTGGGCACTAAGGCTCTTACCCGATGATTTTTGCCTTCAACGGTCAACTTCTCTCCTCTCAGGTAAAAATCCTTACTAATTTCCCCTCTGTCTCTCAGATATTTTCACTCGATCTTGCTTGCATCACTTAGTAATCGTCATTCTCCACTACTGAGTTTGAATCTGTGAAATCTTAAGGCTTTAATGACCACAATAAATAGGGATTTCAATGATCTCATCTAACAAGACCTAAGAGCTAAGACCTAACACGAACACAAAAATAGCTCTAAGATTTCAAAGCTTAGGCTCCTTATTGATTTCTGGTTCTCTTTTGTTTCTGAGTTCTTTCACTGCTCAAAGTCTAAATCTTTGGTTCCTGTACGGCTGAGTAAAAAACCTTGTTTGGTTTGTTGCCCCAAAAGAGGTTGGTAAAACCTCAGCCTTGTTCTTCTTTCCTTTGTTTAAATTCCTGAATATAGAATTGCTTTGCTATTTCTGTCGAATGATCTTATCAATGTGTTAATATTTGTTAGCTATTTTATGTGTTTGTTAATGATTGTTAAATAATCTCTGCCATTATGAACTTCTTTAAGTTATTAAATGCTGATATTGATATACATATGATGATTTATGTACACCGTTAGCTTTGAAACAGCCTGAGACTTCTTAATGTTCTTAATAGCTAGTTTCAGAACTCTCTAATGCTCTACTAGATCTTTTATAACAGTTATGCTAACCTGTCTTGAATATCACTTGCATTTCTTGATGGTTCATTTAACAACCTAGGCTCAAGTAGAGTATGATCCTATCCAGTGTTGAGAATCAGACTGTTACCATAGCACTAAGGTGTTAGCTTATGACCTCTGAACCTACTTTACCACTTTAATATGACCTTTGTGATTCTGTTATTTAATTGGTTAAACTCTTGAGTGTTTTATGCAAATCTATCCTAATCTAGACGAATCTTTGTATCACTTATATGTATGTTTCTGAGATTACCTTCTACTTAGTTTTAAGCCATAAATAAGGGATGAGATATGTTTGAATTATGATGATACATTTGTTCAGTTGGAACATTGCTGCTAAGTTCCATTATGTCTAAAACCCTATCCCAGAAGTGCTTAACATGTTCCTCCAATGTGATGATATCCATATCCTTTTCTTCAAGCCTACATGGTGATACTGCTAGTAACACTTGCAGGACATGTTTTCTGCTAAGTGGCCCTTTGTGTGTGCTTGTGACCCTGTATTCATTTGTGTCATTACATGTCTCTATTTGTCTTTCATGGCTACATACTTGCCCACACTGACTTGAAACCTCACTAATCTTCTTTAAATAAATTAGACTTAACTTGTTAACTTTAAGGAGACCTTTTGTTGCTACTGCTTGATGTAACAAACTGTTTTGTTCTCAGTGGGATTAGTTTGAAGTTAAAACTCTTAAAAGAAGTTAATATGTCATTAATTTTAATGCTAATAAAGGATGATGGTATGAGATTCTGCTAAGTATTTTTAGGAGCCATAATTGGGTTTATGAACTTGTTAATATCCTTAAAAGTTTTAATTGCAGTTGGTTAATTTGTGATCATGTTAATATTCCTAGAAGTACTATTCTAGGATAAAATCTGTGATCCTGTTAATGCTTCAGAAATTCTGATTGTAGTTTGGTATATGTGATAGTACCAGTGGAAGTTCTAATTATGGTTACTAGTTTAAACCCTTGTCGGTACTTCTTGAATGTTCTATTTGAAGTTATCAATTTGTGCCTCTTAATTAAGGGTTATTAATCTGTATTTTTGAAGCTGCTAACCTGAATTTGTATTGCCACTCCTTAAAGAATATCAGTTGTAGTAATTAACCTATAGTGTTGTTAACATTCCTCAAGATCCTCATAATAGAGAACGACACTGCCTCCCATATAAGTCCTCATAAGGAGCCATCTGAATACTCGATTGGTAGCTATTATTGTAGGCAAACTCTGCAAGCGGTAGAAACCTATCCCAAGAACCTCCAAAATCCATAACACAGGCATGCAGCATGTCCTCCAAGATCTGAATGGTTCACTCGGACTGCCCGTCTGTCTAGGGGTAAAATGTTGTACTTAACTCGACCTGCATTCCTAACTCTTGCTGCACTGCTCTCCAAAACTGCAATGTGAAGTGTGAGGCCCGATCAAAAATAATAGACACTGGCACACCATGAAGACAAACAATCTCACAGATATAGAACTGAGCCAGTTGCTCTAAAGAGTAGGTAGTCACAACCGGAATTAAGTGTGCAGACTTAGTCAACCATTCCACAATCACCCAAACTACATCAAATTTCTTCAAAGTCTTTGAGAGCCCAACAATGAAGTCCATGCTAACACGCTCCTATTTCCACTCAGGGATCTCAAGTATCTAAAACAAACTGCCTGGCCTCTGATGCTCGTACTTCATCTGCTGAGTGGTCAAGCACCACGCCACATACTGTACTATATCTTTCTTCTTTCTTCTCCACCAATAGTGCTATCTCAAATCCTAATATATCTTCGCGGCACCCGGATGAATGGAATACCACGAACTATGGGCCTCCTCAAGAATCAACTCACGTAACCCATCTACACTAGGAATACAAATCCGACCCTCCATTCTCAACACCCGATCATCTCCAATAGAAACCTCCTTGGCATCGTTGTGTTTCACCATGTCCTTAAGGACAAGCAAGTGGGGATCGTCATACTGACGCGCTCTGATGCGCTTATACAAAGAAGACCGAAAAACCACGCAAGCAAGATCCTGGCTAGGCTCCAAAATATCTAGCCTCAAGAACTGATTGGCCTAGGCCTAAACATCTAATGTTAATAGTCTCTCACCAACTGGAATATATGAAAGGCTACCCATACTCTTAGCCTTTCTGCTTGAGGCATCGTCCACCACATTGGCCTTCCCAGATTGATATACTGGTGATTTCATAGTCATTCAACAGCTATAACCACCTCTACTGCCTCAAGTTGAGATCCTTTTGTTTAAACAAGTACTGCAGACTCCGATGATTTTTGAATACCTTACAAGACACACCGTAGAGATAGTGCCTCCAAATCTTCAATGCATGAACAATAGTTGGCAACTCAAGATCAGGAACGAGGGAGTTCTTCTCATGGGCCTTCAACTGGTGCAAAGTATAAGCAATCACCCTACCCTCCTAAATCAAGACACACCCAATACCAATCCGTGAAGCATCATAATAAACTGTAAATGAACCTGATGTAAAAGGCAAAACTAGAACTAGAGTTGTAGTTAAGGCAGTCTTGAGCTTCTGAAAGCTCTCCTCACACTTATCAGACCACCTGAATGGGGCACCTTTTTGGGTCAATCTAGTCAAAGGTGAAGCGATTGATGAAAAACCCTCCACAAAATGGCGATGATAACATGCCAAACCCAAGAAGCTCGAATCTTTGTAGTTGAAGACGGTCTAGGCCAACTCTGAATTGCCTCAGTCGTCTTCGGATATACCTTGATCCCTTCACTGGACACCACGTGCCCCAAGAATGCCACAGAATCAAGCCAAAACTCACACTTGGAGAATTTAGCATATAACTTCTTCTCCCTAAACATCTGGAGTACAATCCTCAGATGCTGATAATGGTCCTCCTGGCTGCGTGAGTACTCCAGTATATTATCAATGAATACTATGAAGAAAGAATTAAGATATGGCCGAAATACATTGTTCATCAAATGCACAAAGGTGGTTGGGGCATTGGTAAGCCCAAAATACATCACAAGAAACTTGTAGTGACCATAGCGGTTCCTGAATGTCATTTTCAGAATATCTGAATCCCGAACTTCATCTGATGATACCCAGACCTCAAATCAATCTTCGAAAACACTTAGCACCCTGAAGATGGTCAAATACGTCATCAATGCGGGTAGTGGGTACTTGTTCTTAATTGTAACTTTGTTCAACTGTCTATAATCAATATGCGGATAGTATCATCCTTCTTCTTCACAACTAGGACTGATGCACCCCAAAGCGACACCCTAATATATCATGCCAAGACCCTAATGAATCCCTTATTAAGTAGCTTCTAAAGATGTTCCTTCAATTCCTTCAACTCCGTTGGTGTCATATGATACGGAGGAATAGAGATGGGCTGAGTGTCCGGCACCAGGTCAATACCAAAATCAATATCCCTATCGAGTGGCATGCCCGGTAGGTACGCAGGAAATACATCTGGAAAGTCTCTTACTACCGGAACTGACTCAATGGTAGGAGTATCAGCACTAACATCCCTCACAGAGGCAAAATACTCCAAACATCCCTTCTCAACTATCCATTGAGCCTTCAAGTACGAAATCACTCTACTAGGAACATAATCCAGGGAACCTCTCCACTCTAGCCTCGGCATCCCCGGTATCTCCAACATCATGGTCTTGGAATGATAATCTAGAATAGCGTGGCACATAGACAACCAATCCATGCCAATATCACGTTAAAATCAACTATGCTAAGTACTAGAATATCGACTCTCATCTCATAACCCTCAATAGCCACCACACATAACCGATATACATAGTCCACAATAATAGAGTCACCCACCAACGTAGATATATGAACATGCATAACTAAAGAATCATGGGGAATGTCTAAATAACAAGCAAAGTATGATGATACATATGAATAAGTGGAACCAGGGTCAAATAATACTGAAGCATCCATATGGAACACTGAAACAATACATGTGATCACTGCGTCTGAAGAACTGCCTCTGTCCTGGCGGGAAAAGAATAGCATCAAGCCTGACCACCCCCTGATCAACCTCCCCCTTTAGGGCGTCCTCGAACAGTCTGAGTCCCACCTCGAGCTGGCTGAGCAGGTGGCATAGTAACTGGTGCGGAAGTCATTGCCTAACCTTTTTGCTGAACTGGACCTCCCATTAGATGGGGGAAATACCTCCTCACATGCCCAACTCTCCACACTCGAAGAAACCTAAATCCAAAGATGGCGGCGGGGCTTGAACTGGACCCTGAGAACTGGAATAACCACTAGAAGAATTTGGTACTGACAAACCCCGAATTGATCGAGCACGGTATGAACTCTGAGCTTGTAGTGCACTTAAAGATGACTCACCCAGACGAGTACTGTATAAACCATGACTGGTTAATGCACCACGATGAATTGGACGAGCCATCTAAGCGGGCCTATAAGGACGACCTTTGATGTGATGTGACTGACCTCCAGAAGAGGTACCACTGAAACTACCTTAAACATGAGGCCCCTTGCCCTCCCACTCCTCGCGCTCCTTCCTGCGAACCGACTCCAACCGCCTAGCAATATCGACCACATGGTCAAACCTAACATTTATCTCTGCCACTCAAGCCAAACTGAATCGTAGGCCATAGTTGAGGCCATCAATGAACCTTCTGATGCTCTTTCTCTCTTAGTAGGAACCTACCATACTGTATGACGAGCCAAATTTGTGAATCTCATCTCATAATTAGTCACTGTCATACCCTCCTGGTGTAGCTTCTCAAACTGCCTATGCAACTCCTCTCTACAATTATGTGGGACAAACATCGCTAAGAAGAGAACTGAGAACTCATGCCACATAAGTGGTGCAGCACCAGTTGGCTTGCTCAACGCATAAGCTTGCCACCATTTGTATGCTGCTCCAGTAAACTAAAATTTAGTGAATGCAACCCCATTGGTCTCAAAGATACCCGTTGTGTGAAGAATCCGCTAACACCGGTCTATAAAATCCTGACCATCCTTCGACTCTACTCCACTGAACTCTGGAGGCTTAAGCCTCCCAAACCCCTCCAATCTATTCTACTCCTCATCACTCATATGGGGACCAACCTCGGCCCAAGCGGCAGTAACCGGCTAAACTAAAAATACACCCGATGTTTGGAGTCCCTGAGCTAACTACTCTGGAGTACGGGCGACAGGAGTCTGGGCACCTCCCCCAACCTATAAAGTGGTTGGTGCAGCTGGAACTAAAGCAGTCTGAGCCAAACTCATGCACACAATCAAAATCTGGCCTAAGGCCTCCTGAAGGCCTAGGATAACAATGGGCATAGCTGGTGCCTGAGCTGGTCCCACCGGCTCAACAACATCTGGTATCTGCTCCTCAGCTGGAGAAACTGGTGGGTCCACATGTGATGCTCTAACTGTAGTACAAGCCGCACCTCGGCCTCTACTGTGGCACCGGCCTCTCGCAGCCCTTACTAGTTGTACTAGTAGTTGTCTGCTTGATCAGGTCGCATGTGTCCTCACCATCTGTGAGAGAATAGAAGAATAGAAGATCAGATTCCAGAATTAACAAATCCGCATGAAAAGAATACAATAAAGCAAAGTTTGTTAACGGTTCGTTAGCCTCTCGAAGATAGGTACAGATGTCTCTGTACCGATCCGTAAGACTCTATTAAACCTGCTCATGACTTGTGAGACCTAAACAACCTAGTACTCTGATACCAACTTGTTACAGCCAAACATATCAACCCGTCGTGATGGCTCCCAAAACACTTGATAGGAAAGCCGACAATCACATAACAACAAAACATTTGAATAAACATGTTTTAGTTAACTCAATCGCAGAAATCTCATAAATATCTAATACAAATAACTGAAATCCAGCTACAACCACCCTAAAATCTGGTGTCGACGAGTACATGAGCACTACTGAGTATCAAAACATAAACCACATACCTAGTACAACTGTCTGAGTAATAGAACAGTAATGAAGAAAAATAAGGAAAAGAGAGTCAAGGTCTGCAGATGCCATAGCAGCTACCTTGAAATATCCAAGCAGGCGCTAGGGCAGATCTAGCAATCACCACGTCTAGATGTACCAAGATCTATACACGAAGTGCAAAGTGATGAGTACAACCGACCTCATGTACTCAATAGGTAACAGAATTAACCTTGGACTGACTGCAGTGACGAGCTCAGAAGAAGACAGTCTGAGTCTAATATAATGACAACACGGGTATAATAATGGCAACAACAATAAACAACTCAGATGAATTATCATAATCAGCGCGTTCAGGTTACAAAAAATTTATACATGCTTTCAAGTTCAACAATTAAAGCCCAACACCGATAGGAACATGTCAATTGCAGCTAGCATGAGGAACGGTACATCTCTATGCCTACATGTTAGATATGCATGCCAAATGAATGATTTCACAGTGATATTTTCAAGTACTCACACTCTCAGAATACTCAATATGTCTGTCAAATGCCCACTAAACACACACACACAATCACTCAGCACTGTGGCATCAATGCCCCTCACCAAGCACATGTATTTATATCATTGTGCTTGTGCTTACTGCTGGTATGTCAGACTCATGAGGGACAAATCCTGCCCAAGCGCTAATATAAAGCCAATAAGGCCTGTTGTAGTGTGTAGCCCATCCATATTACAATAATAAAGCCAATATGGCATGCTACGGCGTGCAGTCCAATCGACAATAACACTCACAGCTCGGCTCTCAGGCCCAACTCAGTCATCAATCTCTCAAGTCTCAAGGGCTCACAATCACGTACCACTCAGCCCAAACAATGATAACAAGTGATGTAACAATGAATGATAAACAGAGACTGAGACATGATATGCAAATGAAGATTCATGACTCAGTATGCAATTATAGTTAAAGACGATAACTCAAAACAGCATAAATAACCTCATTAGGTCTCAACCGAATAAGCACATAGCCTAAATATGATTTCTAACATGAATCACAGCTCAACTACTTTAACAAGTAGGGATTAAACGGATAAAACAAGACTTGATATCAACTCATTACAGACATCAACCCGGATCATGATTACCATGGTGCACACCCACACGTCCGTCACCTAGCATGTGCGTCACCCCAACACAACACAAATAACACATTTTCCATGTATAATTACCCTCAATTCAGAGTTTAAAAATGTTACTCGCCTCAAAACGCGCGACTCAATACTCCAACAAGCCCTTCCCACGCATATCAGCCTCCAAATGACTCGAATCTAGTCACAAACAACTCAATATTATCAAATAATGTCGTAGGAAACAACTTCAAATAATAGAGTTTTGATATTTATCAAAATCAAAAAGTCAACTCGGGCCCGCACCTTGAAATACAAAAAATATCATAAATTCCGAACATCCATTCGATTACTAGTCCAACCATACCAAAATCATCTCATCCGACCTCAAATAGACCTTCAAATTTCTATTTTTCATTTTTGAAAAGTTTCTACAAAATCCCTAATTTATCTACTCCAAATCACCAAATAAACGATAAAAATAAGGATGGAATCATATAAATGAACAAATCCGAGTCAAAAACACTTACCCCAATCCAAGACGTGAAAATATGTAAGGCCAGGAAAATAATTCACCTAAAACTCGGGGTTTTGTGATGCCAAGATAGACTTTTTCAATAGAACAACACGTTGGGGAGTTGAAGAAAATATTTGGAAGTGCAGGGCATTTCAGAGGTCCATTATGTGGTCATAGAATTGTTCTACGGACCGCAGATATGCCGCAGACTAAAGCAGAAACTTGGGAAACAGTTTGGACCATTATGCGGTCTATTATGCGGCCGCATAATCATTGTGAGAGTCGTACAACCCATCGTAGATCCAAAAAAAGAATTTCCGGAGGGAAGTTCTGCGGCACATTATGCGGCCATAAAATTAGTCTGCGGACCGCAGACTGGTCGCAGAGTGATACAGAAGTGCCCAGTTCTGGAGGGCCATTATGCGGTCCATTTTGCGGACCGTAGAAGCATTATGCGATCACACATGCGACCGCAGATCTGCATCGGGGCATCATTTTCTAATTTTTATAACCCGACCCTAACTGATATTTTTAGAGGGAGGAAGTGACCTAGAGTGAGAGATGAAATCCCTAAGCTAATTGTTCATCCAAACTCTTGCTCAAGCCTTGAAATTCAACAAAAGATCTCACAAGGTCTTCAACCAAGAGGTAATATTCTAGCCCTAACCTTCAATTTCGAAATTTTGTTTGGGAATAGGTAATGAGAAAAGCAATTCTTGCGTGTGGGAGTTGTCCATTATGCATGCATGTACTATCAAGGGTTGGGGGAAGAATGTTGAGCTAAATTGGATAGACTTTGGATAGTGGAATGAAGGAATCCACCATAGAAGGACCTTGAAATCATAATACCCACTTAGTGTTTGATAAAATGGTCAAATGAGCTGGGACCATGAACTCCTTCCTAATTTGGGTTCAATTTTACTACATCTCTAAATAGATCAAAGTTGCTAGGATTTCCAGAACTGTGTAGTGAATTAAGGAAATCTCAAGGCGGGGTATGTTGGCTAAACTCCTCTTTTAGAATTAAACCCCACAATGGCCTTGTAAGTCCTGTGTTGCTCGTTATAAATTGATTATTCCGAATAAGCCTTGTGTCAAAAGATATATGCGTTCAATTTGTATTCCAAATGTTTTTTTATGTTGAGTTGCTATTTGAGAAGGTGATTAAGCATGGGCTGTGTGTTAATA
The DNA here is from genome assembly GCA_000715115.1 of Nicotiana otophora. Lineage (NCBI taxonomy): Eukaryota > Viridiplantae > Streptophyta > Magnoliopsida > Solanales > Solanaceae > Nicotiana > Nicotiana otophora. The sequence continues at coordinate 283,284 of AWOL01S0005865.1, forward strand.
TGTTATGATTTGAAAACGTGATTCTAATAAAAACTAGCATGTCGAATTGTGTAAGAAATCACATGTGCCTAAGACCCTTAATTTGGTTATTTGATCAAATGTGTATTTAAAGTCTTGAGTAGAAATGTTTGTTGTTAACGATGAGTGAAAATGTTTGAAAATGAAACAGCAAATATAGAATATGGAATACGGCCAACGTGCCAACAATGACATTATATTTGGGGCTATTAGTGCCAATAAAACAGAGAGGGGTTAATCCAAGTGTTAATGTGATGAGGTTGTTTCCCCTTATATGGGAGAATGTGTTGAGATGTTTCCCCTTGAATGGGATGAGATTATTTCTAATGAGATGTGATGTCAACCCACATGGCATTGTGGTTATACGGCTTAACCGATCGGGCTGAGATCGGACGCCATGCCGTGCACATGGTGGTATTGTGAGTGGATGTCTCGGGGTGAGACGGCTTAGCCGGTCGGGCTGAGATAAGACTCTGTGCTAAAAACACGGTGGTTTATAAGTGCTAAAGAACTCCTAACTTAAAATACTAAACCTTACTTGAAATTTACCTTTCCCTAACTTGACACCTTGATACTATTTGAGTCTCTTATTGATTTCATATTTTCTTCTTCGTTTACTATTACTCATTCTATTGGGAGGGTGTTTAGTTTTACATACTTGTACTAATGTCCCCTTTGTCGGGGGTGCTACATCTTTAATGGATGCAAATGGTTCCATAGCAGGTAGTATCGATCAATTATAGCAGCACACCCTCTCCTCAGCTGACTTGGTGAGGCCCACTTCATTTCGGGGTCTTGTATCTCTTTTCCTTTGTACATAGCATTTTGAGGTATAGCTGGGGCCTTATTGTCGGCACTATCATAGCACTCTTTTGTTTTTGTTAGAGGCTCCGTAGACATAGTGTGGGTTGTATCTTTTCTTTGGGAAGGTTAAACTAAAAATGTTGTAATCGTATCACCTGTTCCACTTTAACTAAGATTGTACGGTGTACTGTTTTGGAGACTTGCTAATGACATAACTAATGGAAATGAACTGGAGTTATTCACATAACCTCTTACTATCTAATTAATGGAATGTATTATTTTCTTTATTCATGGGTGAGTTGGGTAGATGGCATTGTGCAGGCTTGCTCGACCGGGGTAACTCTGTTGAGCACCGGTTGCGCTCCTTGAGGTCGGGGCATGACAAACTTGGTATCAGAACCTAAAGTTTTAAAGTTTCCTAGGATGTCTCGGAGCCGTGTCTAGTAGAGTCCTTCTTATCTGTGTGTTGTTGACCGCATCTATAATTAGGAGGCTACTTGGGAATTTAGGAATAACACCCTTCTTTGATGTTCTAGATCGTGGGATAAAGCTGATTGTAAGATTGTTCCTCCTTTAGCTCATGCATTGCTCTAATTTTCAGTACATGGCACCTAGGAAGAAAGCAAGAACTGGCCAAGGAGCCAATGCCACCCCATGAGTGGAAGTTGATCCTTTATTTGATGATGTGGGTGAGCACCTGAGGGGTGAGAATATTCCTCTGACTACTACACTGCCTGATTCTACTACACTTGATCAGACTGCACCTGTCCCTACACCTACTGGGGTGAAACAATCCCTCCAACTGATATTCGAGTTCCACCTCCAGCCCTAGCTTCCGGTCCCGGTGTATCTAATGGGAATCTTAGGGGATCCATGTAGATATTGGCTCAGATAGTGGCTTCCCAGGTCGAGAGATCAAATGTTGCACCCACTTCTCCTAGTCAGCCAGGGGATTCCACTAGTTCCAGGGTGAACAGGTTTCTCCAGTTGGATCCTCCAGTATTCACAGGTACTGGCCCTGAGGAGGACCCCCAGGACTTTATTGATGAGATGCACAAGACCCTCCGAGTTATGCGTGCTACTGAGACGGAGGGAGTGGAGTTGGCCTCCTACCGCCTGAAAGGCGTGGCCTATTCTTGGTTTGAGATGTGGGAGGACTCCCATGAGGAGGGGATCCCTCTGGCGAGGTGGAGTGAGTTTGTTGATGCTTTCATTCATCATTTCTTGCCTGTCGAGACTAAGGCAGCCCGTGCTATCGAGTTTGAGAGCCTGAAGCAAGGTAGCATGAGTGTGTGGGAGTATCATATGAGATTCTCGTGCATGTCCAAATATGCCATCTACATGTTGACCACTATGGAGTCTAGAGTGCATTGGTTTGTACAGGGCCTTAGAACTTTGGTTATTAATGAGGTCGGTACAGCTGCCTTGAATTCTGATATGAACTATGGTAAGATCGTGGCATTTTCTCAACCATAGAGACCCGCAAATTGAAGAATATAATGGAGCGTGAGAGTAGCAACAATGCTTGGTCCGTGGGGACCTTTGGTGATTCGTTTGGTGGTGATGGTGGTAGGTCAGCATTCAGGGGAGGTCATTAGGGCCATCCCAGTCTTTTGCTCAGTCTTAAATCAGTGTCCATCCATCGGGGCCCAGTCAGTAGCAAGGGAGCCACTTTAAGCCCATCCAGGGCAGAAGGGGACCCTACCGTCAGGGTCGGTCTGGTGGGAGATTTCAGCACCAGCGGAGGTCCCCATGCCCTAGGTGCAGGAAGATGCACTTTGGGGCCTGCTTCATGGACCAGCCCATATATTACGGGTGTGGTATAAGAGGTCACATTTAGAGTGATTTTCATTCGTCTCACTAGAGCATGGGCAGGGGTGCAGCACAGCCAGCCAGTTCTGCAGCTACTACATCTGCAGCACCTCCTCCAGCTCGAGGCACCCCAGCACCTGCAGGGCGTGATGCAGCTAGGGGTGGTACACAGAGTTTGGAAGGACCCAGCCGTTTCTATGCAATGAAGGGTCGCCAGAGTTCAGAGGCTTCTCCAGATGTTGTTACGTGTATATTGACTGTCCAATCTTATAAGGTATATGCCCTTATTGATCCCGGTTCCACCTTGTCATATGTCACTCCTTATGTTGCTATGGTATTTGGGATAGAACCGAAACAACTTCATGAGTCATTCTCTATATCTACTCTGGTTGGTGAGTCTATTATGGCCATGCGGGTTTATAAGAATTACGTTGTCACGGTGCGTGGTCGGGACACCATGGCTGATCTCGTTGAAGTGGGGATGGTTGATTTTGATGTAATAATGTGGATAGACTAGCTCTATTCATGTTTTGCCAAGCTTGATTGCCGAACTAGAACCGTTAGCTTTTAATTTCCAAATAAGCCAGATATTGAATGGAAGGGGGATGATGTGGTGTCGAAGGGTAGGTTTATTTCTTACCTTAAGGCCACGAAAATGATCAACAATGGGTGTATTTACCATTTGGTCCGGGTTACGGACACCGATGTTAAGGCACGTATGCTTGAGTCTTTGCCGGTTGTGAGAGAATTTTCGGAGGTCTTTCCGGATGAGCTCCCTGGGATTCCACCAGATAAGGAGATTGATTTTGGGATTGATGTGATGTTGGGCACACAGACTATATATATTCCACCCTACAGAATGGCCCCGACAAAATTGAAGGAGCTAAAGGAATATTTGAAGTATTTGTTAGAGAAAGGCTTCGTTTGGTCGAGTGTGTCACCTTAGGGAGCACCGGTCCTCTTTGTAAGAAAGAAGGATGGGTCACTGAAAATGTGTATCGACTATCGGCAGCTCAACAAAGTCACGATCAAGAATAAGTACCCACTACCAAGGATAGATGACTTATTTGATCAATTGCAGGGTGCTAAGTATTTCTCCAATATTGATCTAATATCCGGGTATCACCAATTGAATATCAGGGAGCAGGATATTCCGAAAATAGCTTTCAGGACCCGGTATGGGCACTTTGAATTTCTGGTAATGTCTTTTGGGCTAACAAATGCCCCGGTAGCTTTCATGGATCTTATGAATCGAGTCTTCAAGCCTTTTAATGACTCTTTCATGATAGTATTTATTGATGATATCCTTATATATTCGCAAAGTCGAGAGGACCATGCCGGTCATCTCAGGGCAGTTCCACAGACTCTATATGATCACAAGTTATATGCAACGTTTTCAAAATGTGAATTTTGACTTGAATATGTCACGTTCTTGGGTCATCTCGTCTCCAGAGAAGGAATTGAAGTTGATCCTCAAAAGATTGTAGCTGTGAAGAATTGGTCTAGACCTACTACCCCAACAGAGATTCGCAGTTTCTTGGGCTTAGCAGGATATTAAAGGAAGTTTGTGGAGGGGTTCTCTACTCTTGCCTCTCCGTTGACTAAATTGATGCAGAAGGCGACTAAGTTCTAATGGTGATATGCTTGTGAAAGGAGCTACCAGGAGTTGAAATCAAGATTGACGACGGTATCGGTGTTGACCCTACCAGAAGGTATAGATGGGTTTCTGGTATATTGCGATGCTTCAAGGATCAAACTTGGGTGTGTATTAATGCAACATGGCAAGGCGATAGCTTATTCTTCTAGGAAACTCAAAAATCATGAAAGGAACTATCCAACACATGACTTGGAGCTTACGGCGGTAGTATTTGCATTGAAGATTTGGCGTCATTATTTGTATGGGGACCATATGGATAAATTCAAGAACCATAAGAGCCTTCAATATATTTTCAAACATATGGAATTGAATCTGAGGCAGAGAAGATGGCTTGAGTTACTCAGGGATTACGACATCGATATCCTATATCATCCGGGGAAGCCTAATGTTGTGGCGGATGCTCTTAGCTGGAAATCTATCGGTAGTTTGGCTCACTTAGAGGCATGTCAAAGGTCGTTGGCCAAGGAGGTTCATCGGTTGGCTAGTTTGGGAGTTCATCTTACGGACTCTAGTGAAGGAGGGGTGATTGTGCAGAATAGGGCTGAATCGTTGCTTGTGGTGGAAGTCAAGGAGAAGCAATACAAATCGAGGCTCACACTTCTAGGTATTCCCTGAACCCCGGCTCTACAAATATGTATCATGATCTTAAAGATGTCTACTAGTGGAATGATATGAAGAGTAATGTAGCGGACTTTGTGGCAAAATGTCCAAATTGTCAGCAAGTGAAGGCCGAACACCAAAGTCCTGGTGGGTTGGCACAGAACAAAGATATTTCGATGTGGAAATGGGAGATAATCAATATGGACTTTGTGGTAGGACTACCTCACACTTCTCGCAAGTTTAACTCGATTTGGGTGATTGTGGATCGACTCATAAAATCAACACACTTCTTACCTGTTAAGTCCACTAACACAGCGGAACCGTAAGCCTAGTTGTATATCAAGGAAATAGTCAGGCTACATGGCATTCTAGTTTCGATCATTTCTGATCAGGGGGCACAGTTCACAACTAACTTTTGGAAGAACTTTTTGGAAGGATTGGGTAATAGGGTAAATCTTAGTACAGTTTTCCTCTCATAGACAGACAGGCAAGAAAAGTGGAATATTCAGACGCTTGAGGATATATTGCGCGCTTATGTTCTTGACTTCAAAGGTTGCTGGATGATCACTTGCCACTCATAAAATGTGCCTGCAATAACAGTTATCATGCTAGCATTCAGATGGTACCGTTCGAGGCTTTATATGGTAGGAGATGTAAATCTCTCATTGGATGGTTCGAGATTAGGGAAAAAGAGTTGATAGGACCAGACCTCGTGCATCAGACTATAGAGAAGGTTAAGATCATTAAAGATCGGTTGAAACTGCTCAGAGTCGTCAAAAGTCTTATTCGGATGTTCATCGTAGGGATTTGGAGTTCAAAGAAGATGATTGGGTATTCAAGGTTTCCCCTATGAAGGGTATAATGCGGTTTGGTAAGAAAGGGAAATTGAGTCTGAGGTATGTCGGACCATACAAAATCATTCAGAGGATTGGTGAGTTGGCTTATAGGGTAGAACTACCTCCAGAGATGTATTTAGTGCACCCGGTGTTTCATGTATCCATGTTGAATAAGGTGGTTGGAGATCCGTCGCTTATTGTTCCAGCTGAGACTATTGAGGTTAATGAAGAATAGACTTATGAAGAAATTCCAGTTGCCATTCTTGATAGGGAAGCTCGAAAGTTGAGGAACAAAGAAATTGCCTCCGTGAAAGTGTTATGGCAAAGCCAACAGGTCGAAGAGGCCACCTGGGAAGCCGAGGAAGAGATGAAGAAGAAGTACCCTCATTTGTTTGAATAGCTATATAATCGATTCTATGAAATTGTTCCCTATAAATTATGTATCATTTGTACAGTTGATGTTAAGGGTGTTCCTTTTTGGTAATATACTGCTCGTGAGGTCATGGTTGGCATTATTTTTATGTTATGTTGCATCGTTGGTTCATGTATATGTTGTTAGGACTGGTTTTGAGATTCTCTGGCAGGTGCATAGGCCGAATTACAAGGGAGGCTCTGGGGAAAATTGTGAAAATTTACGGAGTTAGTCAAAATTTGGGAACTGTTGGTGTGTGTTATAGCAGTTGAGTCACATTAGTTTCTAATGACAGATTTTGGCCCTCTTTGGATTGAACAACGCGTGGGGGAGTTGAAGAAAATTTTTGGAAGTGCAGGCCATTTTTGCGGTCCATTCTGCGGTCGCAGAACTGATCTGCAGACCAGAGATCTGCCAAAGACTGAAGCAGAAACTTGGGAAAATTTTTGGACCATTATGCGATCCATTATGCGGCAGCATAATCATTTCGCGGGCCGCACAACCCATCGCAGATCCAACAAAAGAAATTCTGAAAGGAAGTTTTGCGGCGCATTATGCGATCGCAAAATTGGTCTGCGGACCACAGACTGGTCGCAGAGTGAGGCAGAAGTGCCCAGTTCCGGAGGGCCATTATGTGTTCCATTTTGTGGACCGTAGAAGCGTTATGCGGTCGCGTATGCGATCGCAGATCTGCATCGGGGCTTTAGTTTTCTAATTTTTATAACCCGACCCTATCTCAATAATTAGATGTAAGGGACCATTTTTGAAGGGAATATCTAATATTTTTAGAGAGAGGAAGTGCCCTAAAGTGAGAGGTGAAATCCCTAAGCTAATTGTTCGTCCAAAATCTTGCTCAAGCCTTGAAATGCAACAAGCAATCTCATAAGGTCTTCAACTAAGAGGTAAGATTCTATCCCTAACCTTCAAATTCCAAATTTCGTTTGGGAATAGGTAATGAGAAAAGTAATTCTTGGGTGTGGAAGTTGTTTATTATGCATGCATGTACTATCAAGGGTTGGGGGAAGAATGTTGAGCTAAATTGGATAGACTTTGGGTAGTGGAATGAAGGAATCTACCATAGGAGGACCTTGAAATCATAATACCCACCTAGTGTTTGATAAAATGCTCAAATGCGCTGGGACCATGAACTCCTTCCTAATTTGTGTTAAATTTTGCTCTATTTCTAAATAGATCAATGTTGCTAGGATTTCTAGAACTGTGTAGTGAATTGAGGAAAGCTCAAGGCGAGGTATGCTGGCTAAACTCCTCTTTTAGAATTGAACCCCACAATGTCCTTGTAAGTCCCGTGTTGCTCATTATAAATTGATTATTTCGAATAAGCCTTGTGTCAAAAGATATATGCGTTCAATTTGTATTCCAAATGTTCTTGTTATGTTGAGTTGTTAGTTGAGAAGGTGATTAAGCATGGGTTGTGTGTTAATATGTTATGATTTGAAAACGTGATTCTAATGAAAACTAGTATGTCGAATTGTGTAAGAAATCGTGTGTTCCTAAGACCCTTAATTTGGTTAGTTTCTAAAATGTGTATTTAAAGTCTTGAGTAGAAATGTTTATTCTTGATGATCTGTGATGATGTTTGAAAGTGAAACATTAAATATAGAATATGAAATGCGGCCAACGTGCCAACAATGACATTATATTTGGGGCCATTAAAGCCAATGAAACAAAGAGGCGAGAACAAGATGTAGAAATGAGTTGTGAATCCTTTTAAAAATAAATGCTTGGGAGTATCGTGTAGTCACCGAGGAAGGGTAGGTCAAAATAACCTAACCCCGAAACTACACGTGCCGGTGTAGGAGTAAGTGAGGGGTACATCCCCGTGTTAATGTGATGAGGTTGTTTCCCCTTATATGGGATGAGAATGATGTGTTGAAGCTTACTTGAAATTTACCTTTCCCTAACTTGACACCTTGATATTGTTTGAGTCTCTTATTGATTTCATGTTTCCTTCTCCATTTACTATTACTCGTTCTATTGATAGGGTGTTTAATTTTACATACTAGTACTATTCCATATGTACTAATGTCCCTTTTGGCGGGGGAGCTGCATCTTTAATAGATGCAGGTTGTTCCATAGCAGGTAGTATCGATCAGTGATAGCAGCACACCCTCTCCTCAGATGACTTGGTGAGCCCCACTTCATTTCGGGGTCATGTATATCTTGTCCTTTGTACATAGCATTTTGAGGTATAGCCGTGTCCTTGTTGTTGGCAATGTCATAGCACTCTTTTGTTTCTGTTAGAGGCTCCGTAGACATAGTGTGGGTTGTATCTTGTCTTTGGGAAAGTTAAACTAAAAATGTTTTAATCGTATCATCTGTTCCACTTTAACTATGACTGTACAGTGTACTATTTTGGAGACTTACTAATGACGTAACTAATGGAAATGAACTGGAGTTATTCACATGACCTCTTACTATCTAATTAATGAAATGTATTATTCTCTTTATTCATGGATGAGTTGGGTAGACGGCATTGTGCATGCTTGCTCGACCGAGGTAACTCTGCTGAGCGACGGTCGCGCTCCTCGAGGTCGGGGCATGACAAACTAGGTATCAGAGCCTAAGGTTTTAAAGTTTCCTAGAATGTCTCGGAGCCGTGTCTAGTAGAGTCCCTCTTATCGGTGTGTTGTCGACCGCATCTATAATTAGGAGGCCACTTGGGCATTTAGGAATAATACCCTTATTTGATGTTCTAGATCGTGGGATAAAGCTGATTGTAAGATTGTTCATCCTTTAACTCGTGCATTGCTCTAACTTTCAGTATATGGCGCCTAGAGAGAAAGCAAGAACTGGCCAAGGAGCCAATGACCCCAGGAGTGGAAGTTGATCCTTTACTTGATGATATGGGTGAGCACCCGAGGGGTAAGAATATTCCCCCGACTACTACACTGCTTGATTCTACTACACTTGATCAGACTGCACTTGTCCTTGCACCTACTAGGGGTGCAACAATCCCTCCAACTGATATTCTAGTTCCACCTCCAGCCCCAGCTTCCGGTCCTGGTGTATCTGATCGGGATCTAGCCATGCCCAGAGATCAAATGTTGCACCCATTTCTCCTAGTAAGTCAGGGGATTCCACTAGTTCCAGGGTGTAGAGGTTTCTCGAGTTGGATCCTCCAGTGTTCACAGGTACTGACCCTGACGAGGACCCCCAAGACTTTAATGACGAGATGCACAAGACCCTCCAAGTTATGCGTGCTACTGAGACGGAGAGTTGCACCCCATGTTTTTGTACATGAAAGTACGCCATAAGTAAATTGATGAAAGCTTGGAAATGAGATGTTACATTTCGCATTTTCGTACATTAAACTTTTGTCGTAGGCTAATCGACAAAAGTTCTGGAAGGAAATTATTTTGAGATTATAAGTATTATGCTATTTCGAACAAGTGATAAGTAAATTCGTGAAGGTTAGAGGGTAAGCGAATCGAAGAAAATAAGTTTCGTCAAAGTTTGGCAATTTGGGGTAAAATATGGTTCGAGCTATAATACCCGACATTTATGGACTAGTGCCATACAAGGTACCACATGACCATGATAGTAAAGTGTATAAGGTGTGTTAAAAGTAAGTAGTATTTTAAGTAATTTGAGATAATACTTAATTATGTGGGTAATTGGTTAATTATTGGTTAGTGGGAGATTAATAAATTAACAATTAATTAGAATTGGATAAGGTTGATGGATCTTACCACCAACGTGGCAGCCCATGAAGTGCTTAACAAAGCCACTAAGTGACTCATATAAGGTGTAGCAAGGTGTCACATTATTAGAGTACATAACAAGGTTAACATTTTCTTTAGCCTT
>AWOL01S0005865.1:296182-349751 GCA_000715115.1 Nicotiana otophora
TATATATATATATATATAGTATTATAATATTTTCACCACCATCGAGCTATAATCGATGGGAAGTCCCCTATTGGGCAACCTCTGTTCAATTGGTAAGTTATATACCGAGCTTACTGTGGTCGAGCACCTATGAGCGAGCTCAGTTGGCCGAGATATAGAGCCTAGTATGGTCGAGTGCCTATGAGCGAGCCTACTATGGCAGAACAGTTCTATATATACTGAGCCTTATAGGGCCGGACAACTATTTTACTTACTATATTAAGAGAGTTGAGTCAGTATCAGCAGGTAAGCATATCTTCAGATTATCTTTGACTCCCAGTTACTTTCAATTATTATATTATCAGGTTCAGTTTCAACTTTCAGTTAATACGTAGCCTTACATACTCGGTACATTATTTCATACTGACGTCCCTTTTGTCGGGGACGCTACATTTCATGCATGCAGGTTCAGATAGACAGACGAGTATACCTCCTCAGTAGGTGTTGCCCGAGTTCAGCTTGATCCGTAAGCTCCGCGTCCTTCAAAGTTGCCGGGTCTAGAGTTTTATGTACATCTTGTGTATATATGTATATATATGTTATGGATAGGCCGGGGTCCTGCTCCGATCACAGTACATCCATCACTAGAGGCTTGTAGACATATCCTATCAGTTAGTGTAGTATGTTGGGCTTGTATGTATATTTTTTTGGTTTGCCAGCCGTAGTAGTTATGTCGGCCTTGTAGGCCCAGCTTTATATTGATGTTTTCTCAGCGTTCGCAAATTGTCTTGCAATGTGGACCATGGCCAAAGTATGATATTATATGTTCAGAGTCCCTTAGTCGCAAGTTGGTACGCAAGGATAGGTGAGGCACCGGGTGCCAGTCTCGCCCCCCAGGTTCGGGGTGTGACAAAAGTGGTATCAGAGCAGTTCTGTCCTAGGGAGTCTACAAGTTGTGTCTAGTAGAGTCTTGTTTATGGGTGTGTCGTGCACCACACTTATAAGCAGGAGGATATAAGGCATTTAAGACTGTCACTCTTTCTTCTTACTCTAGATCGTGTGGTAGAGCTTAGTTGTAAGAATTCAAACTCCTAAACTCTATGTTACTCGTAATAAGACGATACCTACAACCAAAAGACAGTTGGTAAGAGATTGCATGTGGCTGTGGGAATGTTGAGTCATAGGAACTCGATTTTGCTTGATGCTTATTATGAGTAAATGTAAGGTCTTCAGTAGATCATGTACGTGCTATGATGTGTAAGCCTCTCAATAAGGAACCTTAAGGCAAGAATATCTATCCACCCCTATAGTGACAGGCAATGAGAGATTCAGAAGGTAAATACAAGCTTCAACAAGTAAAAGGAGCAAGATAAGAAGGGTACGAGGTACCAGTTAATAAAGATTATCGGTATTTTTAACTCAGGCAAAAAAATATAGGCATTGTGAGTTACCTTCAACAGTAACAGAGGTATGTATAATTGGCCACACCCATCTCAATTATGCCCTATGGGGGCTAACAGGTGTAGTTAAGAAAAGGACGGGAAATCAGGATCTGGCTGGGGTTAGAGTGACCCAAAATAGTGGATGCATTGTTTGCGTTAGTTGACATTTTCGAAGGATATTGCAAATGTGCTAATACATTTCCTTGTGAGACACCTAGATGGTGCACTTTAGAATATTACAATTAGATGTGAATACTAGTATGATCAAAAATTCAGAAGATAGGCACTGAAAGCCTGGAAGGGATAAATATAACCTTAGTGTGGCTCCCGTCCCTATTAGAGCGAGAACGTTGAGGAACCCGAAGAGCCACTGGACTGAGCAAAGGGGAGCTAAAAGCAAAAGAATGTCTTGTTGAAGTTTTCAGAATAAAGTGATAGACTTAAATATTAGCGGGAAATAAGAAGAGAGTCAATAAAGCATTATGATTAATATATGATACATCGATGACAACGGTATATCAAAAAGATGACAGTATTACAGAGTATATGTTCGAGTGAAGGAAAACATGAGAGGTGACAGGCCTTAAGACAACAAAAGGGTATAGGCTATAAAGTCATATCCTTATTTCGAGAAATAAGTTTGTGACTCCAACGCAACTACCAAAAGGAAAAGTTAGATCCCAAAATAAAAGAAATCAGTATGGACTAATGAACAAGATAAACTAAACATGAATTAGGTACTGAGTGATTTGATAATAGTCGATATTGTGAGAATTTTAGATTTCATTCCGGCGATAATAGAATGCACAATAGAAGAAGATTCATAAGAAATTCAGAGAATGGTCATTCATAGAGACACTTCCCTAAAGCCAGCAATGTGAGAAGCTTAAGGGACTGTATGTGCCAGTTACACTAAGTATCACCCTCGCGAGTAAGGAATTTTATTATCCTTGATACAGAAATATTACCGCAAGGCAAGTAAGGGTCAACGATGATATAAAAAAGATGCCAAACATGAAGAGGTAAAACATCTATAAGTAGATCATCATAGCACTAAATCTTAGTACTCCCCTAAAAGGGGGAATATGAAGTGATGTGACATTAAGTCAGAATTAAGTGATTCTAGTAACTATGGAATGGTAAAGGAAAAATGCGATTAAAAAAAGAAGAAGGGATGAGATTGCACTTATTCAAATCCTACGGATATGCTACGACTCCAGAACATTATGCAAGCACGACGTCAAGGAGAGGAAGTAAGGGTTCCGTCCTGGGATGCTTTTGATAAATAAGGAGCCAGCGCGAGACGTAAGTTAAGACAAAAGAAATAACCCAAGAATGATTACGCGGAATACTGATATGAGAATGGGCCAATGAGTAGTTGGTAGTTGATTCAGGAAAAGCCTAGTTATGGCTAGACAAGAGGATACAGACAAATCAACAGATCATGCAAAATAAACGTAGTGAACCCTAACATGAGGCATTCAGTCTCGCAGATATGACATCGTAACCTTGAGAAATATTAAGATAGGAGTTGGGGTAGTAAAGGTACCATATGAGTGTTACGGAGATAAAGAGAGTGCCACTGGGAAGACAATCAAAATATCATCTCATAAGCAATCCTACGAGCACAAGGGCATGAAGGTAAGTAAGTAAGGTTAATTATAAGTAAGAAAGAACATCAAAAATACTGCTGGACAAACGATGTAATAAGCTCGCAGCCTTGCAAGAATCAAAGGGTCCTCCCTAAGTAATACAATGAAAGACTAGCTGAGGAAATAAGGAAGAAGGCTTCAACCTAAGCAGAGTGACGTAAAGAGGAAATGGTCATGTAACAACCGTCTCACAACAATATTGTATGCACTCCACAAGAAGGTGGCACCTACTGTGGCTAATGAACGGGGAGAAAAATCAGAAGTGATATTTAAGATCATATGAGTTGTATGGAATTCCAATATGTGTGGGCACTAAGATAAGCTAAGTATGCATGCAACAGGGGGGCAGAAAGACCAGAAAAAGTAATAGCTTGCGTTTGAAGAAAGTTGAGAAGGAACGAAAGGAATTATTCGATCAATGATTCAGAGTTGGTTACATTATGAACGCACTTAAGAGTTCGGAGTATTATCCATGCAGCATATATATTGACAATCATACAGCCGTAGAAGGTTTCGATATAAGTTAAAAGGAAGAATTGACCTCGGATTATAGACAAAGGATTGAATTATTAAAGGATTATATCATGGATATTCCATAGCGCCTATGAAAGGCTAAAAGTAATAACAAATAACATGAGCCACGGAATGGAAGATAGATTAAGCCTACATAAAAGTTGATCAGAGGGAAGAGGAAACTAAATACTTACATCAACTAAGTAAATCAGGAGTCTGATTATTGGACACAGAAAATCATAGAAATCGTGATTTAGAATATTGCAGAGTCACTCTTAATATCAGAGGTGCAAGAGAGATAGTACAGTAGCCATATTCTATAACGGCTCTACGGTAAAGCCAGTTAGAAAAGTACCAGCCTCATAAGAAGTCAGTATGAAGCTCCCACCGGATTGTGAATGCACCGGAGGTGCAAGTAGTATAATAAAACTTCAACTTGTGGATGTGCATTATACCTATATGGAAGGGAGTTCATGAAAAAGATAGAAGATGTAATGCGAGATTTTAAGGTAAGTAAGGCAAAGGTGAACAACGTATGAGATACTCAAGTGCAGAAGGTTGTGGATAATCCATACTTTAGATAGAGGGCTAGAAGTGCGGGGATTTAATATTCAGGACTAATAGCGGCATCGTCAGTAGCATATCTTCCATCCTATGGTTTCTAGGTACCGAGAGATCTAGCCAAAAGAGTAAATAAGAGTTAGAGATGATGTGATGTCTCACTTGATGTTCCAGAATAACATAAGGAAATCTATGGTGCAAGTAAGTTGAAGGGAGGTTGCGAGTAGCATAAATAGATACGTATAGGTCGCAAGCTAAAGTATAGTAAAGCGACAAGGTTTTATGATAGGAGTAAGGATAAGAAAGGGCGAGTGAGGATGTGGCAAGAAATGTATAAGTCCTCAAGATTAAGCCCTTGAAAACAAGAGAGATAATGGTCTCTCTAAGATATAAAAAGCTCAGTATAGCCTGAATGAACTCAAAGGAGTCTAAGACTAGTAGCATTTAGAAGAGATGGAATGCTACCCTGGCAGTAGAATGAGGGTGTAATTGTGATAGATGAAGGATGACGTTTGGGCCTTCGATTGAATAATGATTTGAAAAAATTAAAAAAAAAAGGAAATTTCATGAATTGTACAGGATTAAAATACCCACGTAAGGTGAATCACATTGGGATGCTATGAAATACAGTTATGAAAGCATGGTATCGCCCCAGGTGGACCAGTTTAATCATTTCAGATGTTCCCCGATGAGACGTGAGCCCTAGCAGCAGTAATACATAAAAGCTCAAGTTATCAGTGGTAGATGATAGATCAACATTAAGGTGAATCAACAATGGATGGACAAAAGTCACAAAGTATGAGATGAGATTAGGTTGTCATTCTTAGGATGAACAGTAATTAGGAAGCATTAAAGGACATAGATTTATACATATAGGATAAGCAACGAACGTAACCTGGAGTTTAGTAGTAGACCTCAGTAACGATAAAACGAGGTAAGAGTTATGGTATATTATGACCTACTTAAATGCAGTAAAGTCATAGATAACCGGCTTATGAAATAAGATATAGCAATATTCGTAAGTTCGACAAAGTACCGAGCGAAGGACTTCAGTATATGTACAGATGCCTAGAGGAACATCTTGTCAAGATCTGTATATGTTTACAAAGTGAGGCCTAAATATTAGCTAAAAACTGGAGGAAAAAGATGGAGGGAAGAGTCGCATAGGTGCACATACAAGGAAACAGTGGTACAGGCTGCATGATAGAAGGTAGCAACAGTTACGAAATTGGAAGAATTCCGACCACAAGTCATGGTGTGAGAAAGAGACCTAAATGGGGGAATGCCCCGGCCTTTGGATTTATTCACGGAATAGTTGCCTAGATGGCAAGGAGAGTACTAAAGTATTCGCAAGAACTATAGGTTATGATAATGATAAGTGCATCAGTCAACATTCGAGAACGAATGATCCAAAGGGGGGAATAATGTTACACCTCATATTTTTGTACGTGAAAGTACGCCATAAGTAAATTGATAAAAGCTCGGAAATGCGATGTTACATTCCGCATTTTTGTACGTTAAAGTTTCCTCTTAGGCTAATCGACGTAAGTTCGGGAAGGAAATTATTTTGAGATTATAAGTATTATGCTATTTCAAACAAGTGATAAGTAAATTCGCGAAGGTGAGAGGGTAAGCGAATCTAAGAAAATAAGTTTCGTCGAAGTTTGGCAATTTGGGGTAAAATATGGTCTCAGTTATAATACTCGGTATTTATGGACTAGTGCCATACAAGGTACCACATGACCATGATAGTAAGGTGTATAAGGTGTGTTAAATGTAAGTAGTATTTTAAGTAATTTAAGATAATTCTTAATTATGTGGGTAATTGGTTAATTATTGGTTAGTAGGAGATTAATAAATTAACAATTAATTAGAATTGGATAAGCTTGATGGATCTTACCACCAACGTGGCAGCCCATGAAGTGGTTAACAAAGCCACTAAGTGACTCATATAAGGTGTAGCAAGGTGTCACATTATTAGAGTACATAACAAGGTTAACATTTTCTTTAGCCTTCTGAACGTGAATTGCACAAATATATTCACTTTAGCAATTCAAGCTAATGTTTGCTCACCCCCCCCCCTAAAGATTAGAAGAGACAGCATCACGTTTCAGAGAAATTGCTTATGTGATTTACAATGGTCGGAGCTGTAACGTGAGATTTTGCGATTCTAAGAAAGTACGGTGCAATCTTTCTCAAGAATATCATATGAATTTTCCCCTACTTGGATCCGCCGTTACATGTTGTCGCTATTAACGTGTGTTGGAAGGATTGTCAAGAAAATTAGCTCAGGTATGTTAAGGCTAAGCCCTTCTTTAATTTTTGCATGATCTCATAATTACATGTGTTTGATAACGAATCATCAAGAGAAGTTCATATTCCCGAATTTATATATATTATTCTAGTCTCTTAAGTCACAGTATTCTCCCTTATCGGGACTTTATATTCAATTGAGTATTGTCTTCTTCCAGTCAAAAGAGAAGAGGTTCTACATATATATATATACAGTATTACAGTATTTTCACCACCATCGAGCAATAATCGGTGGGCAGGCCCCTATTAGGCAACCTCTGATCAATTGGTATGTTATATACCGAGCCTACTGTGGTTGAGCGCCTATGAGCGAGCTCAGTTGGCCGAGATACAGAGCCTAGTATGGCCGAGCGCGTATGAGCGAGCCTACTACGGCAAAACAGTTCTATATATACCGAGCCTTATAGGGCCGGACAGCTATTTTACTTACTATATTGAGAGAGTTGAGTCAGTATCAGCAGGTAAGCATATCTTCAGATTATCTTTGACTCCCAGTTACTTTCAGTTATTATATTATCAGTTCAGTTTCAACTTTCAGTTAATATGTTACCTTACATACTCGGTATATTATTTCGTACTGGCATTCCTTTTGTCGGGGACACTGCGTTTCATGCATGCAGGTTCAGACAGATAGACGAGTAGACCTCCTCAGTAGGTGTTGTCCGAGTTCAGCTTTATGGGTAAGCTCTGTGTCCTTCGGAGTTGCTAGGTCTAGAGTTTAATGTACATCTTGTCTATATATGTATATATATGTTATGGATAGGTCGGGGCCCTACTCCGATCACTGTACATCCATCACTATAGGCTTGTAGACATATCTTGTCAGTTAGTGCAGTATGTTGGGCTTGTAAGCCTTGTACGTATATTCTGTTGGTTTGCCAGCCGTAGTAGTTATGTCGGCCTTGTCGGCCCAGCTTTATATTGATATTTTGTCAGTTTCGCAAATTATCTTGCAATGTGACCCATGGCCAAAGTACGACATTATATGTTCAAAGTCCCTTAGTCGCAAGTTGGTATGCAAGGATAGGTCAGGCACCGGGTGCCGGTCTCGCCCCCCAGGTTTGGGGTGTGATACGGAGGGAGTGGAGTTGGCCTCCTACCGCCTTAAAGGGGTGGCCTATTCTTGGTTGGAGATATGGGAGGACTCCCATGAGGAGGGGAGCCCTCCGGCGAGATGGAGTGAGTTTGACGATGCTTTCATTGACCATTTCTTGCCTTCCGAGACTAAGGAAGCCCATGCCGCCGAGTTTGAGAGACTGAAGCAAGGTAGCATGAGTGTGTGGGAGTATCATATAAGATTCTCGCGCATGTCCAAATATGCCATCTACATGTTGACCAATATGAAGGCTAGAGTGCACTGGTGTGTGCAGGGCCTTAGAACTTTGGTTATCAATGAGGTCGGTACAGCTGCCTTGAATTCTGATATGAACTATGGTAAGATCGTGGCATTTGCTCAACCACAGAGACCCGCAAATTAAAGAATATAATGGAGCGTGAGAGTAGCAGCAAGGCTCGGTCCGTGGGGACCTTTGGTGGTTCTTTTGGTGGTGATGGTGGTAGGTCAGCATTTAGGGGAGGGTCATCAGGGCCATCCCAGTCCTTTGCTCAGTCGTAAATCAGTGTGCATCCATCGGGGCCCAGTCAGTAGCAGGAGAGCCACTTTAGGCCCAGCCAGTGCAACAGGGGACCTTACCATCAGGGTCGGTCTGGTGAGATATTTCAGCACCAGCGGAGGTCCCCATGCCCTAGGTGCGGGAAGATGCACTTTGGGGCCTGCTTCATGGACTAGCCTATATGTTATGGGTGTCGTATGAGGGGTCACATTCAGAGGGATTGTCGTTCGTCTCACCAGAGCATGGGCACGGTGCAGCACAGCCAGCCAGTTCTGCAGCTACTATATCCGCAGAACCTCCTCTAGCTCGAGGCACCCCAGCACCCGCAGGGCATGGTGCAGCTAGGTGTGGTACACAGAGTATGGGAGGACCCAACCGTTTCTATAGTATGAAGGGCCGCCAGAGTTCAAAGGCTTCTCCAGATGTTGTCACATGTATATTGACTATCCAATCTCATGATTTATATGCCCTTATTGATCCCGGTTCCACCTTGTCGTATGTCACTCCTTATGTTGCTATGGTGTCTGGGATAGAATCGAAACAGCTTCATGAGCCGTTCTCTGTATCTACTCCAGTTGGTGAGTCTATTGTGGTAGCGCGCGTTTATAGGGATTGTGTTGACACGGTGCGTGATCGGGACACCATGGTTGATCTCATTGAATTGGGGATGGTTGATTTTGATGTAATAATGGGGATAGACTGGCTCTATTCATATTTTGCCAAGCTTGATTGCCGAACTAGAACCGTTAGGTTTGCTTTCCAAATGAGCCAGTTATTGAATAGAAGGGGGATGATATGGTGTCGAAGGGTAGGTTTATTTCTTACCTTAAGGCCACGAAGATGATCAACAAGGGGTGTATTTTCCGTTTGGTCCGGGTTACGGACACGGATGATGAGGCACCTACACTTGAGTCCGGTTGTGAGTGAACTTCTGGAGGTCTTTCTAGATGAGCTCCCTGGGGTTCCACCAGATAGGGAGATTGATTTTGGGATTGATGTGATGTCAAGCACACAGCCTATATCTATTCCACCCTACAGAATGGCACCGGCACAATTGAAGGAGCTAAAGGAACAATTGAAGGATTTGTTTGAGAAAGGTTTTATTCGGCCTAGTTGTCACCTTGGGTCGCACCAGTCCTCTTTGTAAGAAAGTAGGATGGGTCACTGAGAATGTGTATCGACTATCGGCATCTCAACAAGGTCACGATCAAGAATAAGTACCCACTACCAAGGATAAATGACGTGTTTGATCAATTGCAGGGTGCTAAGTATTTCTCCAAGATTGATCTAATATCCTGGTATCACCAATTGAAGATAAGGGAGAAGGATATTCCGAAAATAGCTCTTAGGACCCGGTATGGGCACTTTGAATTTCTGGTAATGTCTTCTAGGCTAACAAATGCCCCTGTAGCTTTCATGGATCTTATGAATCGAGTCTTCAAGCCTTTTCTCGACTCCTTCATGATAGTGTTTATTGATGATATCCTTGTATATTCGCGAAGTCGAGAAGACCATGCCGGTCATCTCAGGGTAGTTCTACAGACTCTATATCAGCACAAGTTGTATGCGAAGTTTTCAAAATGTGAATTTTGACTTGAATATGTCACGTTCTTGGGTCATGTCGTCTTTAGATAAGGAATTGAGGTTGATCCTCAGAATATTGCAGCTGTGAAGAATTGGCCTAGACCTACTACCCCAACAAAAGATTCGTAGTTTCTTGTGCTTAGCAGAATATTACAGGAAGTTTGTGGAGGGGTTCTCTACTCTTGCCTCTCTTTTGACTAAATTGACACAGAAGGCGTTTAAGTGCCAATGGTCAGATGCTTGTGAAAGGAACTATTAGGAGTTGAAATCAATATTGACGACGACGCCGGTGTTGACCCTACCATAGGGTACAGATGGGTTTGTGGTATAATGCGATGCTTCAAGGATCAGACTTGGGTGTGTATTAATGCAATATGGCAAGGTGATAATGCTTCTAGGCAACTCAATAATCATGAAAAGAACTATCCAACACATGAATTGGAGCTTGCGGCGGTGGTATTTGCATTTAAGATTTGGTGTCATTATTTTTATGGGGTACATGTGGATATATTCATGGACTATAAGAGCCTTCAATATATTTTCTAACAGAAGGAATTGAATCTGAGGTAGAGAAGATGGCTTGAGTTACTCAAGGATTACGACATCGATATCTTATATCATCCGGGGAAGGCTAATATTGTGGCGGATGCTCTTAGCCGGTAATCTATGGGTAGTTTGGCTCACTTGGAGGCATGGCAAAAGTCGTTGGCCAAGGAGGTTCATTGGTTGGCTAGTTTGGGAGTTCGTCTTGCGGACTCTAGTGAAGGAGGGGTGGTTGTGCAGAATAGGGTTGAATCGTTGCTTGTGGTGGAAGTCAAGGAGAAGCAATACAAACCGAGGCTCACACTTCTAGGTATTCCGTGCACCCGGGCTCTACAAAGATGTATCATGATCTTAAGGATGTCTGCTAGTGGAATGATATGAAGAGGAATGTAGCGGACTTTGTGGCAAGGCGTCCAAATTGTCAGTAAGTGAAGGCCGAACACCAAAGGCCTGGTGGGTTGGCACAGAACATAGAAATTCCGATGTGTAAATGGGAGATGATCAATATGGACTTTGTGGTAGGACTACCTCGCACTTCTCTTAAGTTTGACTCGATTTGGGTAATTGTGGATCGACTCACGAAATCAGCACACTTCTTACCTGTCAAGGCCACCGACACAGCAGAGCAGAATGCCCAGTTGTATATCAAGGAAATAGTCAGGCTGCATGGTACTCCAATTTCCATCATTTCTGATTGGGGAGCACAATTCACAACTAACTTTTGGAAGAAATTTCAGCAAGGGTTGGGTAGTCAGGTAAATCTTAGTACAACTTTCCACCCACAGACCGACGGGCAAGCAGAGCAGAATATTCAGACGCTTGATTATATATTTCGTGCTTGTGTTCTAGACTTCAAAGGTAGATGGGATGATCACTTGCCACTCATAGAATTTGCCTACAATAACATTTATCACGCTAGCATTCAGATGGTACCATTCGAGGCTATATATGGTAGGAGATGTAGATCTCTCATTGGATGGTTTGAGATTGGGGAATAAGAGTTGATAGGACCAAACCTCGTGCATCAGGCTATAGAGAAGGTTAAGATCATTAAGAAGGGGTTGAAAATTGCTCAGTGCCGTCAGAAGTCTTATTCAGATGTTCGTCGTAGGGATTTGGAGTTCAAAGAAGATGATTGGGTATCCTTGAAGGTTTCCCCTATGAAGGGTATAGTGCGGTTTGGTAAGAAAGGAAAATTGAGTTCGAGGTATGTCAGACCATACAGAATCATTTAGAGGATTGGTGAGGTGGCTTATTGGATAGAACTACCTCCAGAGATGTCTTTAGTGCACCCGGTATTTCATGTATCCATGTTGAAGAAGGTGGTTGGAGATCCGTCGCTTATTGTTCCGTTTGAGACTATTGAGGTTAATGAAGAATTGACTTATGCAGAAATTCCAGTTTTCATTCTTGATAGGCAAGCTCAAAAGTTGAGGAACAAAGAAATTGCCTCCGTGAAAGTGTTATGGCGAAGCCAACAGGTCGAAGAGGCTACCTGGGAAGTCGAGGAAGAGATGAAGAAGAAGAAGTACCCTCATTTGTTTGAATAGCTATGTAATCAATTCTATAAAATTGTTCCCTGTGAATTATGTATCATTTGTACAGTTGATGTTAAGGGCATTCCTTTTTGGAAATATACCGCTCGTGAGGCCACGGTTGGCATTATATTTAGGTTATGTTGCATCGTTGGTTCATGTATATATTGTTAGGACTTATTTTGTGATTCTCTGGCAGGTGCATAGGCCCAATTATAGGGGAGGCTCTGGGGAAAGTTTTGGAAATTTATGGAGTTAGTCAAAATTTGGGAACTGTTAGTATGTGTTATAGCAGTTGAGTCACATTGGTTTCTAATGGCGGATTTTGGCCCTCTTTGGATTGAACAACGCGTTGGGAAGTTGAAGAAATTTTTTGGTAGGGCAGGGCATTTCTACGGTCAATTCTGCAGTAGCAGAACTGATCTGCAGACCACAGATCTGCCACATACTGAAGCAGAAACTTGGGCAAATTTTTGGACCATTATGCGGTCCATTATGCGGTCGCATAATCATTTAGCGGGCCGCACAACCCATCGCAGATCCAACAAAAGAATTTTCAGAGGGAAGTTTTGCGGCGCATTCTGCAGCCGCAAAATTGGTCTGCGGACCACAGACTGGTCGCAGAGTGAGGCAGAAGTGCCCAGTTCCGGAGGGCCATTATGTGTTCCATTTTGTGGACCGTAGAAGCGTTATGCGGTCGCGTATGCGATCGCAGATCTGCATCGGGGCTTTAGTTTTCTAATTTTTATAACCCGACCCTATCTCAATAATTAGATGTAAGGGACCATTTTTGAAGGGAATATCTAATATTTTTAGAGAGAGGAAGTGCCCTAAAGTGAGAGGTGAAATCCCTAAGCTAATTGTTCGTCCAAAATCTTGCTCAAGCCTTGAAATGCAACAAGCAATCTCATAAGGTCTTCAACTAAGAGGTAAGATTCTATCCCTAACCTTCAAATTCCAAATTTCGTTTGGGAATAGGTAATGAGAAAAGTAATTCTTGGGTGTGGAAGTTGTTTATTACGCATGCATGTACTATCAAGGGTTGGGGGAAGAATGTTGAGCTAAATTGGATAGACTTTGGGTAGTGGAATGAAGGAATCTACCATAGGAGGACCTTGAAATCATAATACCCACCTAGTGTTTGATAAAATGCTCAAATGCGCTGGGACCATGAACTCCTTCCTAATTTGTGTTAAATTTTGCTCTATTTCTAAATAGATCAATGTTGCTAGGATTTCTAGAACTGTGTAGTGAATTGAGGAAAGCTCAAGGCGAGGTATGCTGGCTAAACTCCTCTTTTAGAATTGAACCCCACAATGTCCTTGTAAGTCCCGTGTTGCTCATTATAAATTGATTATTTCGAATAAGCCTTGTGTCAAAAGATATATGCGTTCAATTTGTATTCCAAATGTTCTTGTTATGTTGAGTTGTTAGTTGAGAAGGTGATTAAGCATGAGTTGTGTGTTAATATGTTATGATTTGAAAACGTGATTCTAATGAAAACTAGTATGTCGAATTGTGTAAGAAATCGTGTGTTCCTAAGACCCTTAATTTGGTTAGTTTCTAAAATGTGTATTTAAAGTCTTGAGTAGAAATGTTTATTCTTGATGATCTGTGATGATGTTTGAAAGTGAAACATTAAATATAGAATATGAAATGCGGCCAACGTGCCAACAATGACATTATATTTGGGGCCATTAAAGCCAATGAAACAAAGAGGCGAGAACAAGATGTAGAAATGAGTTGTGAATCCTTTTAAAAATAAATGCTTGGGAGTATCGTGTAGTCACCGAGGAAGGGTAGGTCAAAATAACCTAACCCCGAAACTACACGTGCCGGTGTAGGAGTAAGTGAGGGGTACATCCCCGTGTTAATGTGATGAGGTTGTTTCCCCTTATATGGGATGAGAATGATGTGTTGAGATGTTTCCCCTTGAATGGGATGAGATTATTGTTAACATAATGTGATGTGATGTCGACCCACACGGCATTGTGATGAGACGGCTTAACTAATCGGACTGAGATCGGACGTCATGCCGCACACGTGGTGGTATTGTGAGTGGTTGTCTAGGGATGAGACGGCTTAGCCAGTCGGGCTGAGATCGGACTCCGTGCTAAAAACACAGTGGTGTATCTGTGCTAAAGATCTCCCAACTTAAAATAATGAAGCTTACTTGAAATTTACATTTCCCTAACTTGATACCTTGATATTGTTTGAGTCTCTTATTGATTTAATGTTTTCTTCTCCATTTACTATTACTCGTTCTATTGAGAGGGTGTTTAGTTTTACATACTAGTACTATTCCATATGTACTAACGTCCCTTTTGCTGGGGGCGCTACATCTTTAATGGATGCAGGTAGTTCCATAGCAGGTGGTATCGATCAATGATAGCAGCACACCCTCTCCTCAACTGACTTGGTGAGCCCCACTTCATTTCGAGGTCTTATATCTCTTGTCCTTTGTACATAGCGTTTTGAGGCATAGCCGGGGCCTTGTTGCCGGCACTGTCATAGCACTCTTTTATTTCTGTTAGAGGCACTGTAGACATAGTGTGGGTTGTAGCTTGTCTTTGGGAAGGTTAAACTAAAAATATTGTAATCGTATCATCTGTTCCACTTTAACTATGACTGTACAATGTACTATTTTGGAGACTTGCTAATGATATAACTAATGAAAATGAACTGGTGTTATTCATATGAACTCTTATTGTCTAATTAATGAAATGTATTCTTCTCTTTATTCATGGGTGAGTTGGGTAGACGACATTGTGCAGGCTTGCTCGATCGGGTAACACTGTTAAGCATCAGTAGCGCTCTCCGAGGTCGGGGCGTGACAAAATTCTCTCAAAGATCGCCCAAAACCGAGCTCTACAACTAAATATATGATATAATAACTCTAACCCCTTGAAATAGGATTTAATATAGTCTGCCCAGTCATTCCTCTTCGCGGACACGGAAGCTTCCTCGTGTTCGCGAAGCACAAAACACACCAGCTGCTAAAACCTCCTACGTGAACGCGATGCCTCACAGTGCTACGCCCACGCAAACGCGTCCCCCTATCCGTGAATGCGAAGGCTTAAGTCCTGGTGCCCAAGCTGGCCTCTCTCTTCTCCGTGAACGCAGCTCTACTCCCGCAATTGCGATGCACAATCCCTATAAACCTTCACGAATGTGTCACCTTCTTCCGAACGTGAAGAACAAAACCACCTACCACCAAATACCACAACGCAGCGACCACTATGTCGCGATCGTGAAGAAGGATACACTAGACATCAGATCAGTAGTTCCTCAAGACCAAAATGAAGATGAACTTGATCTGAATCACACCCGAGGCCCCCGAGACCCCATCTAAGCATACCAACAGATCCTAAAATATGATACGAACTTAGTCGAAGCCTAAAATCACATCAAACAACATCAAAATCATGAATAGCATTCCAATTCAAGCCTAATGAAACTAATAAACTTCCAACTTCTAAAACCAACGATGAACCATAACAATCAACTTCGAATGACCTAAACTTTTGCACACTAGTCCCAAATGACACAACGTACCTATTCCAACTCCCAAAACTAAAATCCAAACCCGATATTAATAAAGTCAACTCTTGGTCAAACCTCTCAACCTTCCAAACCTTTAACTTTTTCCAATTCAAGACAAAACGACCGACGGACCTCCAAATCAATATTCATACATACTCCCAAGTCCACAATCACCATACGAATCTATTAGAATCATCTAACCTCCATTGCAGAGTCGTCTATATAAAGGTTAAACTCCGGTCAACTCTTTCAACTTAAGCTTCTAACCTTGGGACTAAGTGTCCCAATTCACTCCAAATTTCTCCCAAACCAATCCAACCACCCCGATAAGTCACATAACCACAAATGAACATAGAAGAAATGATAAATAGGGGACGGGATTAAAATACATAAAATAATCGGTCGGGTCATTACAAGATAGGAGAACCAAGCACAAGGTTCAAGAATACAAATGAGGCATCAAATAAGAAAGAAATTCGTACAAATTTAAATTTGACAGAGGAGAGACAGGAAGCGACTTTGATACAAATGGAAGCACAAAAGCAAAGGATTGAACGATATTACAACAGAAAGATGAACCTTCTATATTTCAATATTGGGGACTTTGTCCTTAAAAAGGTGTTTCGGTCAACACAGGCGACAAATGCAGGAAAGTTAAGTTCGAATTGGGAAGGCCTGTATCGAGTTAAAGGCATTTCTGGAAAAGGAACGTATGAATTGGAGACCATGGATGGGAAAGTGTTACCTTCCAATTGGAACGAGGTTCACTTGAAGCAATACTACTTTTGAGCAAGTACCCATGGTCAGGTACCTTAAATTTCATTTTTTATTTGTTAATTTGAATTTTACTAACCATTTAAATGATAGGCAAAAAGCTAGCCCGTACCATATGATGACATTAGACCCAAAAGACACGCGGAATACTTTATTATTTTCATGTCTAGGTTATAATAATTCTGATGGAAAGGGTTAAGCAGTCATCATCTAAAACGTCACCTCCGAGTACCGTATGTATTTCTTTTTTCAGGGAAAGGACTGTAGAAATGAGTTAATCCAGTGTTCAAGATTTCATAATTCAAAGCTCAAACATTGGGGGGACTGTGCATATGGAAGAAGTACATGAAGAAGTGCACCACAAAGGCATAGCTCTTATTAGCCAAAGGAAAAACCTTGAATCAAATTTCAAATTTTCAAGCTCGTAGATGGAATGGGAAGTAAGGAAAAGAAGGTTCAGCAGAAAACTCCCAAGAGCTATTAGGTTAAGGCCACAAATATAGTCACGGGATAGTCAAACCCGTACTTGTAAACATGCTATAAAGAAAGCAGTTATGAAAATGATGTAAGTATTTATTTTGAAAGTTCAAATAGAATTTCTTCAGATAACTTCATGTTACATATCTTTACACCAATATGAAGATGAGACGTCATCTTCATCAGTGTTGTTAATATAAAAGGGCCCTCTTTTAAAACTAAGACCGTGTGTATTTAGCCATGGTGTATTAAATCATTTATCTACTTGGATAATGCAAGAAAAAGCTCGGGAATTAAAGAGCAAAGACATACATAAGATATGTTGAAAAGTCATATTAATGTCGATATTAAAAAAGGTTTCCCAAGACAAAATTCAAAAATATCCAAAAACTCCAAAATGATATTACTAAACATTGAAAGAAAAGAACTAAGGAGCATCTTCATAAGGGGCGGAAGGATCAACTTGAGGAGAAGACGAAGGCTGGGAATCAACTTGGTTAGCTTCGGAACTGTCTTTACTCAAATCACCCTTGGAACTTTCATCCTCGGGTATTGAGAAACATTGACATTGCTGAGTACTTACGATTGTCCTTAGCTTTGGAAATCTCAGCTTCGAGGTCAAAGTCTTCTTGGCTAGCCTCAGTCAAAGTCTCAAGACGCGTGTTCACAAGCCCAACTAACATCAAGTGTTAGTTTGTCTTCAAGAGCCTCATAGTCTTTCTCCAATTACTCCACTTCAACCCTCAAGTCTTCTTTTTCAGCCTCATAAGCTTCATAAGACACC
The DNA here is from genome assembly GCA_000715115.1 of Nicotiana otophora. Taxonomy (NCBI): domain Eukaryota; kingdom Viridiplantae; phylum Streptophyta; class Magnoliopsida; order Solanales; family Solanaceae; genus Nicotiana; species Nicotiana otophora. The sequence continues at coordinate 313,496 of AWOL01S0005865.1, forward strand.
TTTAAAGGTTCAAAGGTAGCCTCGAGGAACCTAACTCTATCAGAAGAAGCACGGAGATCCTCTTGATCTTGAATCAATGTCTGAACCAAATCACCCGCGTACACTTCCTTCTGATTTAGAAGCTCTTTCAAACTTCTAATTTCCTCAGTGGCCCTTGAGTGCTATTCAGCAAAGGAGGCTTTCATCCTGTCCTTCTCCTTTTCAACTTGGTTGGCAGAAGCTTTCAATACTGCTAACTCAGCAGTAGTAATTTTGAGTTGTAGCTCCAAGATTCCTTCTCTCCGGCCAAAAAATGTTTATCGAGTTGGAGGCTTTCAAATTGATCCTTCCAGTTGTCAGCTTTTGTCCTTAACTCAATAACCTATTGCTCAGTCCAAGTTATCCTCCTCATCAGCTCTGTACCTATTAAATTGATCTGCAAAAAAGGCAAGGTGGAAGAGTTACAAACATAAAAAAAAAGTGAAACAGATAAAAGAAGAAGAATATACCTTAAGAGCAGAATGAATGACATCATTCATTAGAGTGATGGAGGTATGAGACTCAAGCTTATCTCTTTCAAGAGGGCTGATCAACAGTTTCCACCAAATCGTAGCTCAGTTAGACTTCATCAACAAATTGGTGCCCTTGGGGACTTCAATCAAAACCTGCTTCATGCTTCTTCCACTACTGGAAGAGCCATCCTCTCCACGAAGAACAGCAGTAGGTGTAGCAGCAGAAGTAACAGAAGGGGTGACAGTAGGACTAGCAGGGGTGGCTCTTCCGAAACAAAGCCGAAATATTCTTCTTCGCCCTCGAATACTTCAACAAAAAGCCTTTCAGTAGGACTTGAAGGGGGATTCAAAGTAAGACCAGCCTCTTCATCCTCGGAGATATCTAGAGAAGCATTTACAGGCCCATCAACTAGCTGGAAAGGGACAAAGACTGAAGGTTGATTCTGGGGAATGATGGATTCATCATCAAGAACAACGCGCCTTCTGACTCATGGCTTCTTCACTAAATAGTCCTCATCTTCTTCTTCCTCGTCAGAGGCACGGGTTTCTTTATTTTTCCTCTTTGAAGAGGACACACTTAAAATATGTTCTTGGGCAGCGCTAACGGTGAGTCTATCTGTAGGAACATAAGCAGGATGAATGCCACGAACATCAAATCCTGAGAATAATGGAAGATGTAAGAATAAGAGAAGTCACAAAAAAGAAAATTTACGGTAAATAAAATTAAAATACTGTGGGTTTTCACATTCCACCCAAACTTTTGGAAGAGAAACTTCCAAGATCTTTGATCCATAAGGGAAACAGACAACATTTTTCTACCTAATCACGAAAGTGGAAAAGTTCACCAAAAGCTTCCACGATTGCTGAAAAGTAGGAAAATATGAATGAGAAAATCAAAATTCTAAAAAGAAAGTGGCTAAGAAAAATACTTACGTGCAAAGTTCCACTTCTAAGAAAAAGGCATGTTTTCATCACCCACTAAGGCACAGGTGGGAAGAGCCATGAACCGAGCGTACCAACCTCGATCACGGTCATGTTCGGGACTGGCCAAAACTCTTTTTCTTCTCGCTACAAGTGTGAAATTACCTTCGCGGAAAAGCTTCAAAGAATATAGATGGAGGAGGTGACGAAAGGTAAAAGGGGTTGAGACTAAGCCTGATAAATGGCGAAGACAAGCTAGTGCCCTCCATATTATCGGGCCTATTTGACCAAGGCACACGTTGAAATAATGATAGAATTCAATAATAACTGGATCAATATGGGTTTTGAATCATAAGGTAAAAGGATAATTGTAAACAAACGAATAACCATCTCGATAAGAGGTTATTCGATCGTCGGCATTAAGGGCTATGATAGGGAAGTTGAGTTTCCAATAGCATTCACGGCGTACTAAAGGAATAAGGCCAGAAGTAATTAAAGAAGGGTAGTGATCGGCAGGGTTAAGTGTTTATATGAAAGAAACCTCTTTCTTTCATGCTTCACGGTACGATTTGAAAGAAATTCCTAAGGAGCAATCTCAAAAACTACAGGTCCAGGTAACCGTTTGTTTTGTTCTTTAACTCTGGAAGAAGATTTAGGGGTTGATGAAGCTTTAGGTTTAGAAGAGGAAGATTTAGAAGAATTCTTGTGAGAAGGAGTAGTACTTCGGCGCGATATAGAGCCTAGGCTACAAAGCATGTCGCCTCTTCTACTCCTAACTGGGGCCGAATAAGGAGGAAGCTCATCGACTATGATAGTTTTCTAGGGATTTGATGATGATGATGAAGGTTTTGAGGCCATTGTTAATTGATATCAAAAGCACAAAGGAAGGAGAGGAATTACAGAGAAAGCCTAGGAAGGAACTCAAGAAAGTAGAAGAAGGTTTAAAAAGATATGTAATACAATATTTATAAGAAAAAGACATCATTATGAACCGTCATCATGGAACCGTTTCTTTGAACTGACACAGCCCCACAAAATCCTAAAAAGCCGTTGCAAACTGCAAAGTTAATCATAACAAGACACGTGTCTCGAGCATTAAATAGAAAAGATGTACGTCTATTCGCTTCTGAAAAAAGCATAATGATATTTGGAGGAGGCGACAAGACATTCCTGCCATAAATAAACTTACCACTTCACGAATATTCAGTTGAGAATATTCAGAAAGTGGGGGGACTACCTGTATTGGTGAAAAAAAAGATACTACATATGGATTAATGATATGTTGACATGTGGTAATTGAATAAGAGCAATAAAGAGGAATTATGAGGCGTGGGTAAAACACCTACAGGATTATTTACAAAGATATTGTATCTGACAAGCAGGAAAGAAGAGATAGGCACGGGATGCATGAAGACTACAAAAGAGGAATATTCATCTACGACCACGAATATGGAAAAGGAATCAGTATAATCCCTAATTAGACGCAATTGTCTATTATTACCATAATCATTATGAATAATTTGAGTAACGGGTAATTAATGTAGTTAATATTAGTAACGGGCAAGAATTAAGTGGGGAAAGCAATTACATATTGTATTCTTATATAAACTCCAGTTGCCATATTTTGTACGACCATCAAGGAATTAATAAATATATGCAATCAGTCTTTTATTCTTATTTCTCTGCTTGATTGAAGATTCTTATTCTCAATTCTTGGAAGGAAGCTACAATAATCAATAAGATCTTCTTTCCTTTACTCATTGAATATTTAGTTTCTATTATTTCTTATTCTCTTATATTTAAAAAATTGAAATAAAATTGGTTATTAGAAACCCGATTTATTTTAAATTTTGTTTTGACCACAAAAACTATTTTTTGGTTAAACAGTAACAACCAGGCTGGTCGTTTTGTATATTTGAGCATGTTACCATATTTGAAGCTTCCCGTATGATTCTTTGTTGTTATGTGACTTTAGGGAATGGTTGATTTGGATTCGGGAAGGTTTTGGAGTGAATTGGGACACTTAGTGCCAAAGTTAGAAGCTTAAGTCGTAAGAGCTAACTAAGGTTTGACTTTTATGTAAACTACCACGAAATAATTTTTTTATGGTTCCAATAGGTTTGTATGGTAATTTTAGACTTAGGCGTATATCCGGATTTGGATTTGGAGGTCCCTAGGTTGATTTGGTCCAATTAGGCGAAAGTTAAAAATTTGAAGGTTTAGAAGGTTTATAGGTTTGATCGGGAGTTGACTTTGATGATATCGGATTCAGATTGTAGTTTCGGGAGTTATAATAGGTCCTTTATGTCATTTGGGACTTGTGTGTAAAATTTAAGGTCATTCTGAATTGTTTAGGTATGTTCGGCGTAAGTTTTGAATTCGAAAAATTTGGATTAGTTCATTAAGTTTGTATTAAGGTGTGATTCATGATTTTGATGTTATTTTATGATATTTGAGGCCTCTATTAGGTTCGTGTTATGTTTTGTGATTGGTGGGTGTGATTGGACGGGGGTCCGGGGGTGGTTTCAGACCAATCCCCCTTATTTTGAATTGTTGAATTGCTGATGTTTGGTTTTCTTCATCTCGATCGCGACAAGGAAGTCACGTTCACGAAGGGTTTGTGTAATCTAATCAGTCACCTTTCATCTCATTTTTGGTTGGGCGCCGCGTTCGCAAAGTAGTTGGGAGCTGGGAGTGTTTGGCCTACGCGTTCGCGAGTTCCTGGCCACGTTAACATAGGTTCAGGTGAGTTCTTTATCGCGTTCGCGAGGTTATGGACACGAATGCAAAGAGTATTTGGAGGCAGTCATCATTTTGTGCTTCACGAAAGTGAGGCACGTTACGTGTTTGCAATTGGTATGCCTGGGCAGCTACTTAAGAATTTTATTTCAAGGGTTTGAGTTATTTTGACATATTTTGAGATTGGGAGCTCGGATTTGGGCAATTTTAGAGGAACTTTTTACGATTTTGATTGGGGTAAGTGTTTTTTACTCGGATTATTATTCATTATTCCAATATTTATATTTTCAACCGAATGATGAATCTAAGCGAAGAAATTGGAGATTTTAGTAAAAACATATCTAAAGTGTAAATTCGGGAGTTGAATACCGATTTGGAGTCAGAATTGGATGAAACTTATATGGTTGGACTCGTATTGGAATGGATGTTCGGAATTTTTGACTTTTTATCGGGTTCCGGGGTGCAGACCCGGGGTTGACTTTTTGCGTCAACTTTGCATATTTGAATCAAGATCATAGCTTTACTGTTTGCAGATTGTTTCCTATAGCTTTTATTGATATTATTAAGTTATTTTGGCTAGATTCGAACCGTCCGGAGACTGATTCACATGGTAAAGGATTTTTAGAGTACTGATTTAGCTTGTTTGAGGTAAGTATATCGCATAATCTTGTGTGGGGGAATACTCCTTAGGATTTAGCCTAAATTATTATTTGTGTTATGTGAATAGCGACGAGTACATGACGTGAAAAACATGTACACGGGTGCTATGTGTAGTTTATGACCGAATTTGACCTTAGGTTGCTCTTATTGCGTTGCTTTGATTGGGAGATCTCTGTGCTACGTGTATTCACTTTGGATGATTACTTGAGTTTATTTTTCCATGCTAGAGATCATATTTTAGGACTTTATTTCCTGGCCCAGTTGGACGTTTGTGAGATTGTTGCTAAATTGAATTAACTGAATTCATGCTTATATATTGAACACCCATCCATATTTCTTTATTGATATATCATTGTGCACTGTGTTGGCAGATTGTGAGTTTATATCTTGATGACAACTGTTGGCATGTCATGTTATTATGATTGTGGCACATGTGGACTTGTTGGGCGGATTATATAGGTGTTGGCACGAGGTATTTGTCGTGCTATTGTTATTGTTGATATAGCACATGTGGCGAAAAAGGGAGGTCTATATCGGGTTTGCACATGTAGCAAGACAAAGTTGAATGAATCGTTAATACGCATATGGCGAGAGAAGACGGGCATTTACTTTATTTTAGCACATGCTTTGAGATAAGGATGGTATTGTGATGTTGTTGTACATGATGGTTTAGGGGGTTGTTCTTGCCGAGATTATGTGATGTTTTTAATGTCATCTCTGATATTATTGTTGTGATGGACAAAAGTAATATGTGGATCATGTACACGTTTTCATTGAAACTTCGTGCTGTATTTTCATAAACTATGGAATTTCGTTCGTCATGCTATTTCATATGCCTTCTCTTCTATTTGATGATTTTTTGATATTATTTTCCCACTTCATATTATATTTCCATTTATTTATTTATCGAATAGGTTATTTGACTAGTGAGTATCATGACTTGAACCTCGTCACTACTTTACCGAGGTTAATCTTGATACTTACTGGGTACCGGTTATGGTGTGCTCATACTAATCTTCTACACATCCTTTTGTGAAGATCCTCAGGTGGGTCCTAGCAGAGACTTAGGGTGAGCTTCACTTCATGGATCTATTTCGCAGTTCCCGAGTCCCTGTTATTTTATTATTCTTGTCTATTTGTATTTCAGACAGTTGGTTATGTATTCGGACACATTCTCTGATCGTAGATGATCATATACTTGTACTACCTAGTTTTGGGGGTTGTGCGATGTTGGTCGTGTTTAGGCGGTGTTTATGACTTTATCAGATTTTGTTACTGTTTTGGATTATTACCGTATCTATTTATGCCATGTTAATATTAATTTAAGAAAAATGGATTTTACTTTTTTTGTGTGCGAGTTGGCTTGCTTAACAAGTTCGGCTAGGCGTCATCATGATCTTAAGGTGTAATTTGGGTCGTGACAGAATTAGATCATCGTGATAAAGTAATCATGAAAGATCCTGATGATATTTTGGAATATAAAAGGTCCATTGAGCGTCAAGGGTACATATTTTTCTCGTTGGCTTGAATAGTGATTTTGAACAAGTTCGTGGAGAAATTTTGCGTAAGGAACCAGTTCCAGATCTAGAAGAATGTCATGCATTAATTTGACAAGAAGCAGTGCGTCGTGCAATGGAGACTGGAAACATTGAAGCTGCTACAATGGTGACTCGAAATCGGCCTAAATAAACTAAAGGTAGCAAAAAATCAAGTTTCAAGTGTACCCATTGTGATCAAATTGGGCATACTAAAGATCGCTGCTACGAACATGTGGGATATCCAGATTGGTGGGATCATAGTCAAGCGCCTCGTAAGAAGTATCCCAAGAATACTCCAACTGCAATTGTTGCTAAAACAAATACTGAAGAGAGTTGTACTAAAAAGGCTCAGCGTTGGTAGCAATTACAAACACTTGTGGTAAGGCTTTAAATATTTCTGCACATGTTTCTAATTGTACATGGATAATTGATTTTGGTGCTATAGATCATATGACAATTGTTTCTACACAGATTGCACATCTTAAACTTTCTTCACAGAAAAACATTTCTACTGCTAATGGTAACGAGCCTTCAGTTATTGGAACATCTTTATCCCTTACCAATACTTTGAATCTAGACTCTGTTTCGGTTGTTCCATCTTTAAACTATAATCTTTTTTATGTTTCTCAGATAACTAGAGCCTTAACTTGTCGTTTTGTGGCTTAAATTTTGTGTTTTTAAGGACATCCAAACAACAAAGACGATTGGTTGTGGTATAAGTATTAGACTAGAAAAATTGTATTATTTGGACGTGACATCAAAAGGTCCTAAATATTTGCATAAGGCTCTAGCAGTAGAAAGCGCTACAGTGAAGAAGGACAAAATTGAAGTTTGGCTATGGCATAAACGGTTGGGGAATGCGTCCTTTGGCTATTTAAAAAAATTATTTTCGTCTTTATTTGAGCAAGTATGTTTCTAGTTTCTGTTTTGATACTTGTGAGCTTGCAAAAAGCCATCGAGTTTCATTCCCATTAGTTTTGAATAAAAGTCCTCTCCTTTTTATGGTTATTCATTTTGATGTGTGGGGTCCATCTAAAATTTGAACTTTGGGTGGATCACGTTGGTTTGTTATATTTATTAATGATTGCACAAGGATGACTTGATTGTGGTTGTTGAAATCCAAGAGTGAAGTCAATTTAATTTTTCAAAAGTTTCATAAAATGGTTAGGACTCAGTTTAATGCACAGATTTAGGATCTTCAAAGTGACAATGGAGGAGAATATCAAAATTTTGACCTCCAACAATTTTTAGAAGCTGAAGGAATTATTAATCAAACAACTTGTCCCAATACACCTCAATAAAATGAGGTTGTAGAACAACAAGAGATTGATGTTTATACAGATGCTGACTAGGCTGAATCAATTGATGATAGGCGATCAACTTTTGGTTAGTTCACATTTGTAGGAGGTAATTTTGTTACTTGGAGAAGTAAAACAACAAAATGTTGTCACACGCTCAAGTGCAGAAAATGAGTTTAGGGGTATGGCACGTGGACTCTGTGAGGCGTTATGGCTCAGACTTCTTTTGCAGGATTTGGGTTACCCGCCTAAGCATCCAATCCAATTGTACTGTGATACTAAAGCTACATGTGATATCGCTCATAATCTTGTTTAATATGACAGGACGAAACATGTTGAGGTGGATACATAGATTTTTCATCAAGGAAAAATTAGATGAAAAAATATTAGAGTTGCCTAAGATCCGATCTGAAGATCAGTTAGATGATGGTCTTACTAAAGCAATCTCAAGTCGGATAGCAAGTTGGGCATGAATATATTTATGTACCAACTTGAGGAAGAGTGTTGAGATTTTTTCATAAATTCTCCGTGATCTTCTATATCTCTATTGAGATCTTTTGCGCTATTTGATTTTATTTTATTTCCTTAGTTAAGAGATTGTATAGGCGTAAGATATTTTATTTCCTAGTTTTACTAGCTTTACTGTATTATAAATACTGGTTGTAACATTGTTGTAAAGACAAGTGAATATCAATATAATATTCTTTTCTCTTATTTTCAAATAGTTAATCACCACAAATATTAAGTATATATAGAGTAGCCCATTGTGCGGGGATCCTGGTTGAAGCTCCATAAGAAATTGTGTCGATGAGGGCTTTTGTCAAAGGAGAGGATGACGAGAGGGATATAAAATAATCCATTAAACTAACGGTGAAGGTATTTTCATACCCAAAATTAAACGGAGGCATAGTTGGTCTATTATCAATAATTTGGGGTCCCTACATCCTTAAAGTAGGCCTTCCACATCAACTCTTATATATTAAAAACCCAATTTTATCTAAGCTATAAAAAGTGAGGGAATGGACCTATAAAGTTTATGCTCCAGTCAAATTCCTAAATAAAAAAAGTTTTCAAATTTGAATTGTCTTATTTTACATAAGTTCAATGACTTGAGATATAAATAGTTAATTGTTTATTGACATTTTTATTGTATTTGTCATACTTTATTGGTGCTAATCTGTACTTGAAGAATCTCAAAATATTTCAGCACTAATATTTTAATAAACTTGAAGTCATAGTTTTGCCTGTATCATTGACTAGTTGCTAGGACTTAAAAGCGAGTGATTTTGACTAGTCTTTGTGAGGAATTTTGATAAGTTGGAAAAGACGAAGACAATGTGTATTACTCAGAAATCGAGAGCGGTTGCCACTTGCATCAAAGTAGAGGAAGGGCAAAATATTTCTAACCCATATTAGAATAGAAAATGCAAATTGAAGAAACTAGTTTTCTCTCATATTTCTACAAGTAGCCAATGCACATTCATGATCTTATTACAGAAAGTTAGACCCCACAAATTAGCTTCGATGGACCTTATTAAATTGCAACAATAAAGGCATTTTACCCTTTTCTTATTTTAGTTAACTATACTAGTTTACAAGGGTGAATTTGATCGATTTAGAAGATTTTAAGAGGAATTTTGATGAGTGAAAGTTGTAAGAAATAGCCCATCTTTTGGCAACAGAAAGTACCAAGTTGGACTGTTTCAACACTCAAGTGAAACTTTCTAACACTCTTCACTTTGGTGCTGCCAACCTTCTAGCAGATAAAAAGGGATCCTGCTTTATTAGAATTATTTCAGAGAGTTCATATAATAAATTAGCTAGTCTTGGGAACATCTGTGCTATAACTGGCACCTCTGCTTTTTCTAATAGCTCCTTTAACTCTACAAATTATGGATTTGATCAACTTTCATCATAGAACAATGTAATGCTATTTAGTTTATATTAATAAAGTATCCTTGTTAACCAAAAATAAACGGTAAGAAATAGATTCTAAACAAAGACAGTTTACACTAGAAAATTTTTACAGATGTAAAAAATATCTCTTGCTCAAACTTTAGGAAACCTTTGACATTTGAATAAAATTTGGCCAAAAACTAAATTTTCACCCCTAGTAGATTGAGGAATGTATTACTACTTATGAAGGAATAAAATTGTTTACTGTAAAAATTCATATAGCCAACCCAATTTCTTTAAAACTAAGGCGCATATAGCCCACCCGATTTGTTTGAAATTGGGGCTTTGTTATTGTATACCAATATTCACCAATAAGTATAACATGTTCCTTGTGCTTAGTAGATATGACAAGAGGAATTTTCAGAAACCACTATTGTTTAGTGGTTATTAACTTCATATAGCTACCATATACATAATTACTTCCTATAACTACTATTCAGTTGTTACGGTAGTGTATTCGTTGTATTCGCGTTGTTGTATTCATGAATACAGCAGCAAAAAATGCCTAAAAATCAGGGTAGTCCAGCTGTACGCGCATGTATTCACATGTATTCGCGCCATGTATTCATGAATACAATAGCAAAAGGCGCCTAAAATCAGAGCAGTCCAGATGTACGCACATGTATTCGCGCTGTTGTAATCATGAATACAGCAGTAAAAAGCGCCTAAAATCAGGGCCGCTCAGCTGTACGCGCATGTATTCACATGTATTCGCGCCATGTATTCATGAATACAACAACAAAAAGTACCTAAAATCAGGCAATCCAGCTGGACGCGCATGTATTCGCGTTGCTGTATTCATGAATACAGCAGTAAAAAGCGCCTAAAATCAGGGCCGCTCAGCTGTACGCGCATGTATTCACATGTATTCGCGCCATGTATTCATGAATACAACAACAAAAAGTACCTAAAATCAGGCAATCCAGCTGGACGCGCATGTATTCGCGTTGCTGTATTCATGAATACAGCAGTAAAAAGCGCCTAAAATCAGGGCAGTTCAGCTGTATGCGTATGTATTCACATGTATTCGCGTCATGTATTCATGAATACAGTAACGGCAATCACCTTAAAAATAGGTATGTCCAGCTGTCTAAGAGATAGGAAAAATATAATAGCGTATTTCATGCCTCAATGGTAGTATATACCATAAATACTTATTTTGCTATAAAATATAAAAGGTAGCTATAAAAAATAATATTTTAAAATAATTTTAATTTATAATAAATAGAGTATATACATTTACTATAGGAGTTAAAATTTCCATATAATAATGCATAACTGTAAAGTTTTGAACGCTTTTATATTTCCCGAATTAGCGTTTCATTTAGGACTGCAGATGAGTTTTCTTTTTTAAGAAATAAGTTACTTGTATGAAGTGCTTCAAACAAATTACTTCGTGGTTCTGCGAGTGAATAAAGAAAACACTTTCTAGTATAAAATAAGTGCTGCGTAAGTTGTTCGGTATCATCGATTCATGAAATACTCTAAACGATTACTTCACTAAATTGACCTCAATGAAAGTTTCTCTGTTTTGATCTGATTAGTAGAAAACCCTAACAAACACTATAAAGTAAATATTAGCAAAATCTAAAATTGATGATTGATTTCTGCAACTGCAAGTTTTTATTATCAAAATGGCATAGTCCACCAAACGATACAAGGCAGACTGGAGCTGTTTACCATCAGCCCAAAAGCTCTTAAAGCTTTAGTGCCTTTTACATAGAACCTTTTTCCGAACCTTTTACCAACAAAAAAATATATATTTTTACATAGAACTGATTCTAAAGAAAGTGGTGCTTTGAAGCTGAAGAAGAACACAACATAAAGATTGGTTGGAAGTTTTATACAGCGGTTGCCGGTTGCTAAGTTGATCGTTGAAAGGCTGAAGATGGTCATGAGCAACCTGGTATCAGGTATACAATTAGCCTTCATTAAGGGAAGCAGATCACGGATGCCGTTGTAATTGCAAATTTGTGTTTGGACGAGGGGGGAGAGCAAGAATACGGTCTTTATGCAATTAGGAATTGAGAAGGCTTTTTATCATGGGAAACTTACGCAAATGTCCCAAATAAGTCTCAACTTACCAACCTCTAGCTATTAGTCATAGACTTACCAAACTAGCGAAGCACTCATAAAAATTAAAAAACCAAATAAATAAGGTTCTTTCTCTCAAAGAATCAAATGCAAAAATCTCCTTCCATATTTTTAAGCATGATTAGCAACATTAGATGCAAGACGGAAAGAAATTTCGTGGATGAGGTAGCAAATAAGGTGATGAAATACAAAAAAATATATATACAATATTCCAAAAATTTAAGCAAAAAAGAAACTTTTTCAATGGGTATAGTTGAAATTCATTACAAACATATAGATAAGTCAATATACAAAATGTGAGGAAGATCGGAGGTGATTTGGACTGGTTTTGTATCAAAATTCGTAATTAAATCGAGTTCAAAAAATTCCTCTGCGACACATGTATCTCACACACAGATATAGATGGATATACATGTGATACACAATTGATACAAATATGATACATATGTGATACACAAATGATACATAGTGTGATACACATTTATTTTTTTTCATGTTCAGTTTTTACTTCGAATTTTCAATTCAAACCACCTCAAAATTTCACCAAATCATCTCAAAGCTGAGATTCAAGCTCCTTAATATATACCCAATCTATTCTAATAACACCCACTCAAAAGAAAGAAAAAATTTGACTTTTTTTGTTACAAATAGCTAATTGGCTAATATTAGTAATATTACTAATATTTTATGAATTGGCCAATTTTTGTAATGAGCTACTTATAAATGAACATAGCTGGTAGTTTCCTTTTATCATTTCAACTAGAGTATCTGGTAAACCTACCAAGGCAAGTAGGGTACGCAAACTTGGATCGACTATATCCACTTAGGCAATACTTCATCACCATAAATGGAAAGCCTGAAGGATTCTTTCCATCTGGAAGGGCATAAGACGAAGAAAACCCTTATCTCCTTTTCTCTTCATCCTAGCTATGAAAGGCCTTGGCATGATACTTAAGGCTGCATGCAGAAGTATTGGACTAGTGGGTTCAATGTGGGTGGATTGCGGCAGAATCAGATCATCATATCCCACATTTTGTACACAGATGACACCCTCGTTTTATCTGATGCAGATGAATAACAACAATTAAGGCATCTGAAGAATCGTTGTTTGAAGCTGTTTCTAACGCCTCCATATTATCTTGAGCAGAAACTGCATATACACTGTCAACTCTGCCCAAGGACTTCAAAGAAATGACAGTGTTGGTTGCAGTCTAGAGTCCCTCCCAACTACTTACTTGGAACTGGTTTTAGGAGCCAATCACAAACCTAGAAAAAGGGTGAATGGGGAAGTTCAAAGAAGACCCTCGAATTGAAAAAAGCAATACTTGTCCCTTGTGGACTAGATGCACTCTTACATGTCCATCTTTCCGGCTGTATCTATGCAACAAAGATTTGACAGAGTGAGAAGAATTGTCTGTGGGAAGGCAATAAAGAGAGGAGAGATTATCAGTAATCATCTGGGACACTGAAAAAAGGATAGAAGTCTTGAATTAATCCTGAGAGCTCTTACTAAGCGCTTCTATAAAAAAAGGTTGTGGAGATGCAGCAATAATGAATACACTTTGGAGAAATATCCAAGCAAAGCTTGGCACTCAGAACCCTTGGTGTACCAGGCCAAGTAGCTACACATATCGGATTGGTGTCTAGAGATGCATCAGAAACTTATGGGAAGAGTTTTGTGCTAAGACTCACTTCAAAGTTGGAAATGGAAGGACGATATCCTTCCTGGCAGATGAATGTCAAGACATTGCCCCCTTTATAGAGCAATTTCCTGCATTGTTCTCTTCTGCAGCCAACTCTGAGATACAGCGGGCCAATGATACTCCACTGGCGGGAAAATATGGTCATAAGAAATTATTTTATTGGGAGTTGGACTGTACAGAAAAAGTCGTCAGAAGATTAGAAGAAGTACAGATTTCTTCAGAACATTTAAATGTTATTGTCAAGGCAAAAAATGGCATTTTCACAATAGAATCTTGCTTCTGTAATCTCCTCTCTATCCAACAATCAATGACATGGAAGAAGATACAAAAATAAAAGCGCCAACTAAGGGTGCTTGTTTTTAGTAGACACAGACAAACTACACAGAAAGGGCATCACTCTGCAGGTAATACTTCCTGTTTGAAGTAGACAATAAGATCTTTCTACTTCTGCACTATCCAGTGTTGTGAAAAGCGCTCGCTTCAACGCTTAAAGCGCGAAGCGAGACCTCGGGCGCTTCTGTGATGTGACGCGTAGCAGGTTGAATAAAGCGAGCGCTTCTGCGTGCTTCTGCAAAAAAAGCGAGAAGCATAAAAGCGACAGAAGCGGGCGCTTCTACATATGAAGGGCTGCCAACGTTAAAAATTTAAAAAGTTTATCAAGTTCAAGCCCAGGTATGTGATTTCTTCCTCCTCCTCCTCCTTCTTCTTCTTCTTCTTTTTCTTTTTTTTTCACTGTTTCAGTCCCAAAATAGCAGCGAAATGCTGGCAAATTTTTTTTTTCCCTTCGGTTCTTTTTCTCATTCTCTTCTTCATCTTCTTCTTCTTTTTCTTTCACTATTTCAGTGATAAATTGCAGCGAAATGCTGCCAAATTTTTTTCATTTCAGTTACTGCCATTTTTTCGTTTCATGTAATCTTGTAGAAGAATAGGATGCTCATTTTATGCTTTAATTGATGCTACTCTTTAGTTTTTACATTGAAGTATTGAACATTTTCTTACAGTTACATGTGTTGTCTATGCAGTATTTATTTTAATTTTTTTTTTAAAATTCCGCTTCACTTCAAAAAAGCGAGTGCTTCGCTTCTCGCTTCTCGCTTTAAGCGAAAAGGGGCTTGTCGCTTTTCCTCGCTTCACGCTCTTCACAACACTGGCACTGCCCCATTATTGGGTCTTTCCTAAATGTTCTTAGAGTAGATTGAGCTATGCCCAGACAGTAAATGAACTTCTGATGTGCTGGACAGGATGGAGTTCTAAGCAGAGAAAAAAGATCTGGAACCCTTTACCGCCACTATTTTGCGGGTTTTCAAGAAGGAAAGAATTTTATGATGTGTAATGACCCGACCGGTCGTTTTGAGCTCTAGCGTGTCGTTCGGCGGTTTGAGGCCTCGAGCAGCTTCACTTCATGTTTTATCACTTGTACGTGTGGTCAGAATAGAATTTCGGGAAGTTCAGAGTTGTTTCGGAAGGAAAATTGACCGAGGTTTGACTTTTGAGAAAACGACTCCGGAATTGAATTTTTATGATTTCAATAGCTTCGTATGGCGATTTCGTACTTAGGCGTATGTCCGGATTTGAATTTGGAAGTCCGTAGGACAATTCGGCGCATTTTGGCGAAAAGTTGGAAAGTTGAAGTTTTGAAATATTCATAAATTTGACCGGAAGTTGACTTGGTTGATATCGAGCTCGTATTTCGATTCCGGAAATTGGAACAGGTCCATTATGTCATTTATGACTTGTGTGCAAAATTTGAAGTCATTCCGGAATGATTTGATACGCTTCGGCGCAAATTATAAAATTTGAAAATTTCATAACTCATAATTCGATACAAGGCGCGATTGGTAGTTTCGGCGTTGTTTGATGTGATTTGAGGCCTCGACTAAGTTTGTATCATGTTTTGGGACTTGTTGGTATGATTTAACGGGGTCCCGAGGGGCTTGGGTGTATTTTGGATCATTGGTTGAGAGACTAGTAAAGTTAAGAAATTTGGAGTTTGACCATGGTGAATATCGGGTCAAGACGACCTTTTTTCAGTGTTTTAAGTGCGCGAGCAGGTCCGTAGCATGTTTTATGATTGAAATTCATATATGGTTTGTGTCCGGGAGGTTCCGGATGAGCTTCGGGGTGGTTTCGGATCATTTCGGAGATGTTTGGGTTTGCTGGTTTCTGGTGAGGCACTGTTCATTCGCAATTGCGAACACTGTGCATTCGCAATTGCGAACACGGTTCATTGGAGTTTATTGTTCATTCGCAAATGCGAAGTTTTTGTCCGCAAGGTTGTTGGCCCAGTATGGTACGATCAGAATCGGCTTGAGGTCCGTTGGTGGGTCTAATGTGAATGTGTGCTCTCCGTCAGGTTGGATGCGTTCATTCAGCATAGCGTTGCTTATGGAGGAGTCTTCGGGCGTTGGATGTTATTCCCGTCGTCAGTTGTTCCATGTAATACTCTATTGTGCCATGTGGGTTGTGAGACGACTTGATTATTCGCACAGGTGTTGTGGTCCCGTGTAGCTTGTGGTATTATATGAGCAGGATGGCTCTCGAGATGCAAGTCAATTATTGCACCTTAGTCGTGCTTTGGTTTTGTAGCGTATGGCGCTATCTGTCTCCCCAAGGTTGTATTTTCGCACTTGGCGTGCTTGTGGTCGGTATTCGGGTATTTCGTAGGTATAAGCATTATGGCTTGATGGGTATTTCCTTAATTATTGTTATGTGTGGATCGGGTGACACGCCGCCACGGGTACATTGTTCGGATCGGGTGGCACGCCGCCACGGGTATGTTGCTTGGATCGGGTTGCACAGCGCAACGATGTCATGTTTGGATCGGGTTGCACGCCGCAATAGTGAGATGTTGAGTACGTTTCCCTATACTTATTTTTGTGTATTTTGTTCCTCATTTTCTGAGGAGGGTTCATAGCATCTGTTCGACCGTTTTATTCGTTACGCGGGCCGAATAGTTCTTTTCCAGAGTTCGTTTTTCCTTAGGTATTACATTCAAGTTTGTAGCTTGTTGGTGCATTGATGGCGTCATATGAGATTTTTGGCGGTGTTTGAGTTGGCTTATTGCCCGAGTAGCTTGTACTGGATGAGACGAGATTATTGGACCTGAAATCAGTGCAATCAGATTTATACAAGGTATATTAGAGGGAAAATGTCACTATTCAGTTTAGAATGAGGCAAGAGTTCTTGTTGAGCGGAGGACTCCGTGAGTTATTGATCTGGCGGATGATTATGAGTTCCTGTGCATCCCTTTCATCGTTGCAGTATTGTGAGGATTAAGATCGGGCTTATGTGTAATGAGGTATACTACGGGCATCGGGTTGGTGAATTTGCAGCTGTAGTGCTTGGAGGAGGTTACCATGGGCAAATGAGTTATGCGGTGCGTTGTGTGAGGTCAGCATGGGTGCATGATCTGTGTGGGTTCAGCGTGTGGGGATTGATACGGTGTTCGTATGTTAGAATCAGGTCTTGTAGAGAAATTCGGAGGTTGGAATTTGATTCTAAGGCTTATTGACAAAATAAAAGGGAGGATCTTCAGTCTGGCTCGAACTAATATGCTCAACTGAGTTGTGGTGGCACGGGTAGGTGCACAAGGTGTTGAACAGTGATTTTGGGGCAACTCCGGGGCAGTTCTTAGCACGTTCGAGGACGAACGTATGTTTAAGTGGGGAGAATGTAACGACCCGACCGGTCGTTTTGAGCTCTAGCGCGTCGTTGAGCGGTTTGAGGCCTCGAGTAGCTTCACTTCATGTTTTATGACTTGTACGTGTGGTCGGAATTGAATTTCGGGAAGTTCGGAGTTGTTTCAGAAGGAAAATTCTCAATTCGAAAGCTTTAAGTTGGGAGAGTTGACCGAGATTTGACTTTTGAGCAAACGACTCCGGAATGGAATTTTTATGATTTCAATAACTTCGTATGGCGATTTCGGACTAGACGTATGTCCGAATTTGGATTTGGAAGTCCGTAGGACAATTCGGCGCATTTTGGCGAATAGTTGGAAAGTTGAAGTTTTGAAATATTCATAAATTTGACCGGAAGTTGACTTGGTTGATATCGAGCTCGGATTTCGATTCCAGAAATTGGAACAGGTCCATTATGTCATTTATGACTTGTGTACAAAATTTGAAGTCATTCCGGATTGATTTGATACGCATCGGCGCAAATTATAGAATTTGAAAATTTCATAACTCATAATTCGATTCCAGGCGCGATTCGTAGTTTCGGCGTTGTTTGATGTGATTTGAGGCTTCGACTAAGTTTGTATCATGTTTTGGGACTTGTTGGTATGATTTAACGGGTTCCCGAGGGGCTTGGGTGTATTTTGGATCATTGGTTGAGAGACTAGTAAAGTTAAGAAATTTGGAGTTTAACCATGGTGAATATCGGGTCAAGACGACCTCTTTTCAGTGTTTTAAGTGCGCGAGCAGGTCCGTAGCGTGTTTTATGATTGAAATTCATATACGATTTGTGTTCGGGAGGTTCCGGATGAGTTTCGGGGTGATTTCGGATCATTTCGGAGAAGTTTGGGTTTGCTGGTTTCTGGTGAGGCACTGTTCATTCGCAATTGCGAACACTGTGCATTCGCAATTGCGAACACGGTTCATTGGAGTTTATTGTTCATTCGCAAATGCGAAGTTTTTGTCCGCAATGCGAACCTGGGCAGAAGACTTAAGGATTGAAATTTGGTCATTTTTTCATTTTCGTTTTGGATTTTGGAGCTCGGCTTTTGGGCGATTTTGAGGAGTTCTTCACAACTTTGACTTGGGTAAGTGTTCTATATCCGAAAGTGATTATATTTCTTGATTCCATGGTTATGTTCATCAATTATTAGTGAATCAATTGGAAGAAAATGAGATTTTTGGCAGAATCTTTCAAAAACGAAAAAATTAAGATTTGGAGGTCGATTCGTTATCGGAATTTGATAAAATTGGTATGGTTGAACTTGTATCGGAATGCGTTGTCGGATTTTGTGAGTTTTGTCGGGTTCCGGGCACGTGGGCCCGAGGTTGACTTTATTGACTCTTCTAGCGGAGTTGTGAATTGTTATAAATTGATTTATTACGAGTATTAGAGTATATTTTTATTGATTTGCACATTATTTGCCTAGTTTTGGAGCGACGGGTATCAGTTTGAGGTGTTAGAGTGGTGTTGCAGCCGGTTATGGAACTTCGGAGCAAGATAAGTCTCTTGTCTAACCATGTGAGGGGGAAACTACCCCCTAGGTGATATTTATTGTTATGTGCAACTAGTTGTGGGTGCTACGTACGCACGAGGTGACAAGAGTCCGTACGTAGCTAAAGCATATTTATGTCTGGGTAGACTTAGGACTTTATCATGTAATATTTGAATTGTTTGGACTCATTTTGCTAGCTTAATTAATTGAAATTTTAACTGAAATTGATTTAGAAACATATAAATATATTAGGCCGAGTTTTATCACCTTGAGTTATTGCCAAGATATTTGATAAATGTAAAGGGGTATATTTATTATTGTGCCCATGTACTGTGTTGTAAGCATGTGTCTCGTAATTTGATAACTTCCTTCCTTTCTTGTGGAGCGGGCCGAACGCCTCGGCAGTAAAATAGATGCATCTATGGTTCGTGCCACTCGACCCTCAGCATTGTACACATTATTCCGGATCGGGCCGGACGATCTCGGCATAATCGTGCGTTATATCGCTGGTAGTCCGAACATTCACGAGATTATCTTTCCACTGATACCCGGCATTTTATATGGTATTCCTTATTCATTTGATATTGGCACTTGACATTTTCTAAGTCGTTAAGGTAGAATACAAGATTGAGAAATTTATACTTTAAAAGAAATATTTGGAAGATTATGTAACTTACAGATTCGCCCCATTATTGTTGTGTGCTTCATATCTGCTTATGAATTATTATATTGCTTTATTGGACCTCTAGTAAGTGTCGATGTCGACCCCCTCGTCACTACTTCTCCGAGGTTAGGCTAGATACTTACTGGGTATGCGTTGATTTACGTACTCATGCTGCACTTCTGCACTAAATGTGCAGGATCTGACAGGTTCATTTGGTGATCATCTTGGCGCATAGGCGCACCTGTTGAGGGGACTTTATGTGAGCTGCATTCCATGCTACGCATCGCAGTCCACCAAGTCTCCTTCGTACTATGTATTTTATCCTGTCTATTTACATTCTGGACAGATGTTGTATTATTATTGTACTCCTTAGAAAATGTTCATGCACTTGTGACAACGGGTTTTGGGGTTATACTAGTTTATGCTTACGGTTTCGTATATTATTATCGCCTTCCATTTCTTTTATAAACTACAAATGTTGTACGTTCCCGTGGACTTAGAAGTGTAAATCTCCTTATTAAAATCTATGTTTTCGAAAGTAATAAAATGAGTAATTAAATTGATAAATCACCGTTGGCTTGCCTGACGGCGGCGTTAGGCGCCATCACGACCTATAGTGGATTTTGGGTCATGACATGATGTCTTGACGGGAAGGCTCAGTCCGTACATAACCTGAAGCATAGGTCTTTGTACCAATTAGCTATGTGGTGCAAACTCGAAAATATATATGATGTAGATTCATCGATTGAATTCCTAACATTTCTACAGGAATAGATGTAAGATCAAGCATAACTTTTGTACTCTCCCAATATTATCTTAGTGCTGGTTTTTGCACATCAAAAAAAATATTTCATTGCCAATAAATATATCAGGGAAGATTTTGTTACAGTACTTCAAACCAAAGGCCAGCACTTCCTACATGCTTTGTTAACTACTGTAATTCGCTTTACAAGACAGGAAAGAGCTTTGTCCATTGATAGGGCAAGAAAGTAAAGACTGCCACTACATATAATGAGAAAAAAGGTTACAATAAAAGGATTACAGAGTGAAATGCAGTAACTAGTCAGACGCCACTGGATAAATGACAAAAGAAATTTTAACTAGAGGGACGGCCAGGAAACAGGCGCAGCAAATGCAGCTTAAGTTTTGCCAGTACAAATATCTCTATTTCATGCATAATTACGGCAAGAACAATCTAAGCATGTCCTTGCAAAAGCTAGAAGTGATCAAAACAAGACTGCTGACCTTGAACTTGGAAATTGATCATCATGATCAGACATATTCACTGAGTGCTCTCAGGTTGTTTTGGAGAGCCTTCAATGGCCTTTGCGGCTTCTATAGCTGAGTCTCTTCTACTAATGACTTTTGAAAGCTCCTCAACCTTATCCTTCAACATGCCAACATTAGAATTGGTCGAGTGAACCAACTTGTTTGCAGTCTCCAGAGCAGTGCATAGCTACAACGCAATAAAGAAGCAAAATCTCTTAGTAAAGTGAAAACATACACAGAAACAGATTTAGAGTCTCTTTCCTCTCTCTCTCTCTTTATATTTTTTAATGGATAAGAACAGATTTAGAGTCCATTTTGGTATCAAAATGGGAAATCCGGAAACGAGCAGATGTAAAAAGGGAATTGTGTGACCAATTACTACATCTGCTTATCCTCCGTTTACCTATTTTGGTAATAATAGAAGCATAGACTATATACGATACGAAATTAATACTCCACGTCAAACATGAAAAGATGTACAGCTGTAAATCATTATGTCACTAGATTCAATTGGTACATATTACTGCAACACCAAATAAAGTTGAATACAAAATATTTAAGATCCTGAAGATCAACATATAAAAGACATTGTGTCTCAATCTTTTGGTACTCTCTTCCTTATCGAGGTATCCTCTATAACTTCTCCTATGAGATCAACTTCTATTACCTCCAGTGTGAGATGCGTCCATGAATGATCTGTACCAGTAAGTGCTTTGTTCAGCTGCTCATAGTTTTCCTAAACAATAAGCAAAACATTAAGTTGATATATAACTAAAAGATCTAAAGGAAGATTAATACCAGTATAATCAGAAAGTAAAACGAACACCTAGACATTAAATTATATCAAGTAGTGCTTTTAACAGACGTCACAGAAAAGCAGATTGTTCCCTTCCAAAACAAACTATCACCGCGTACGCTGATATTAAACTCCCCAATTGAGGTGCAAACTATCCTAAGCCAGGCTGAAGCAGGAAACAGGTGAACAAAACATAGTTCACTGTGTCACAATAGTTTATTAAGCCTCACAACATTTGCTGATCAAAATTAATTGCTAGTAATAATCACAATTTAGGTTTTTGCAAGGTCCTACAGGGATTTTTATGTGTTATAGAAAAAGAAGTCCCCTTTCATTTCTTTTCTGTTTATCATCCCATCATAGCCTAACTTTCGTCATTAAGAACCAAATGCTTGCAGGAGAAGTAGTAGACCTTAACCACCATAGGGAAAAAATTTGTCAACTTAATTTCAGCAGCAAGAAAACAAATTATTTCGAGCATATTGCTTTCACATACATCAGAATTTTGACACTGAATGGAGTAGAAAATGCATACACACAGATTGTAACATAATGTGGTGCATGCAGTTTCCAACCTCCTTATATTATCCAAATAGTAGTATCAGAATTCTTGCCGCAGCAATTCCTATTGTCTACTGCAAGCTTTTAAGATTTTAACTAACTTCAGAGATAAATATCAGTTTCCAGAGCATTTGTGTTCACAAAATTATAGCACTAACTAAAAATAATTTTGTGGAATAAATCCTAGGAGGAGTGTTTCCCCTTTAATAGGAGTTATTCTGCGAGAATCCTGATTAGTCGGGGACCCAAAGCGATATCGGACATTTGATCATTGTCCGAATTATGTAGAGGGAAGTTGTCCAAAAAGACCTAACATCACTCGGAATTAATGCAGAATTAACTACGAACAAACACAATGGAGAAAAGGATCTACAAATGCAACATCAACTAGTCAGTATTAAAGCTGAGTGTTGTTACACAGGCACAGTAATAGGCTAGTCTTTTGGTTTGGACTCACCTGTTCAATCTATAACATTCACCTAGCTTGTCATCATAGAAGTTTGAAAAAATTAAGTCCTTAAAGAGAAACTATAGGACGAAGCAAGTACAGTAATAAAAAGAAAGAGTATAAAACCTGGAAGAGGTTGTTTAGATCGGAAGGATGGAGGCTGGAATTGTAGTCCGGTGAAGGTGTTTTGATGGGGCGCAGTGGAAGCTGATCACCGCCGGCGTCACTTTCTCCGACGTCGCTGAGCAGATCGCCGATGCATAACAATGGCCCTCCCACCCCTCTCATCTCTCTCGCTCTCTCTCTCGGTTTGGGTAAAACTGATCCAAATAAAATCAAATTCCTCAGCCACGGGCTAATTGGAATTGGTCAGGGTACTAATTACACCGTCTGTTAATTATACAATACTATAATTACCGTGACATATTTGTTTGTCACGATGTAATTACGGTTTAATTTAAGTGTACTGTTTGACTGTTGTCGCGATTTCAAGTGTGTTGATATCGCCTATCATGATACCAAGCAAGTCGACAACTTACACATGCCAAATATCTTGAAATTTAAAATATATGGAAATAAGCTTAAATAAGTAAAAGTCTCGTAAAACTGAATGAAAACGTTACAGCTCAATACAAAATTTCCCAAAACTCGGATGTCACTGAATACATAAGCATGAGCCTGAAACCAAAATATTATAAATTTTGACTCAAGCGACAAAAATAGGTGAAAAAAAGTGTTGAGTACCATATTATGTATAACGCATCTAAAACATACGATATACCGTAACTGTCAGTTACCCCGTTAAAGTATAGCGCATGTAATACATGCGCTATACTCAGTATTTACAGTCATAATAATTCACTGCATAGCGCATCTATCATATGCGTTATGTATAACCTCGGTATAAAGAACCATTCCTCATGTCATAATAATTCACCAATTGAAATCACATGCCAAAGCTTCAGGTAATAATCTCCGTATTTTTCTTTGTAAGAAGAAGAAATGGTATACGGAATGGTTCGTGTATTGGAATGTCATGTTGCGGAGGCTGTCTTTTATAGAATTCTGAATTTCTTTAGATTTATTATTATATTACTATGTAGTCACATAAAATATTATGGATCATGATATGCAGAATTAGTAATATAAAAATATTTATAATAGCTAAAAAAAATTCATATTGATAGTGTATAATGGTGGCAAAATGGATTAAAATAATAATTATTCATTCATATTATCCACTAAAAGATAGGTTGGATAATGAACTTTATAAAAATGAGTCAAATATAGATCCACTTAAAAATATATACTTCATGGATAATCAATGGACTTAAATTTTATATTTGTAAAGATTTAAATTGAGAGTTTCTCAAAATTAGGAGACTAGAAATTTCCAAAAGTGATCACATTCAGGAAGCAATGGATAATATGTGTATTCATATTATAAATCGGTTAACCCATTTTCTATTCGTATTAAATATGAAAAGCCGGATATTTTTTTTTTAATTACCTGTTTTCAATTCGCACTTATCCGATCTGACCCACCCATTTTTCACCCCTAGTAGTGTATTCTTACTGATAGGTTATGAGTATATTTCAATGATATTTGACCTTACAAGATCTTTTTTTCAAGATAAACAATCACAACACATGTGCGGTGAAACACCACATCGTAGAGGTTGCCTATCGTGACATGTAGGGAAAAAACATGTTGCCGTTTTTATGAAGCTTTGGCATGTGATTACCTGAAGCTTTGGCATGTGATTTCAATTCATGAATTACATAGCGCATATAATAGATGCGCTATGCAATGAATTATTATGACTACAAATACTAAGTTTATACTTTAACGGGGTAACTGGCTGTTAAGGTATAGCTGGCTGTTAAGGTATAGCGCATGTTTTAGATGCGTTATACATAATATGGTTCTCAACACTTTTTTCTACCTATTTTTGTCGCTTGAGTCAAAATTTACAATATTTTGGTTCCGGACTCCATGAGCATCTATACAAATATATAGTCTGATACATTGTCTAAGAAAGTAGAACTGAATAAGTAAAACTGAGGGATAAGGGAGGAGAGTCAAGGTTTGCGGACGCCAAGGCAGCTACCTCGATAATCTCCGAACGGCTGAAATCTCTTAGATCAACAACAACTGTGCCCGAAAATGCCTGGATCTGCACACAAAGTGCAGGGTGTAGCGTGAGTACAACCAACTCAATAAGTAACAAGTCTAACCTTTGGACTGAAAGCAGTGACGAGTTCGAACGATACGGTTCAAATACATAATTAAACAGTACGAAAATTTATAGAACATATGACAGTAATATCTCAGAGAAACTCATAATTTGCAAGTACCAGTACATGAATGTAGACATACTTCCAGGTTTAACAATTAAACTCAGAACAGATAAAATATATCAAATCTGAATGATATGAGGAATATGACATCTCTAGATCTACATGCTAATATGCATATCGTATATGATGCAACATAATAAAAGCCTCGCGTACTCACACTCTCGGAGTACTCAACCTGACTGTCTCAATTCTTACTCATCGCACTCAATCACTCAATACTGTACAGGGCAAATCCAATCCGAATCAAATATCGTGAATCAATAGCAATTGCGCTCACCGTGGGTGTGCAGACTCCGGAGGGGCAGATCCAGCCCAAGTGCTATAATAAGCCAATCATGACATGAATCAATAAAGCCTGCTGCAGCGTACAATCCGATCCCATAAATATCACTCACAAACAGGCCCTCGGCCTCACTCAGTCATCAATCTCTCTAGTCTCTCGGGCTCACAACACTCATGCTAAGCAGCCCAAATCAATGATACGTGATGTGACAATGTATGATAACAGAGACTGAGATATGATATGCAATGATAAATGCAACAGAGTACATAACTGCAATTAAGCAAATAACTCAACAATAAAAAATGACCACTGTGGGTCCCAATAGTACCAGCACATAGCCTAAACATGATTTCTAGCATAAATCATAGCTCAAGTGCTCTAACACATAGAGTACAGTAATAATATTTAGATAAGATAGCTACAAAGTTCCACGGAATCGACTAAATCACAATTACTACGGTGCACGCCCACACGCCTGTCACCTAGCATGCGCGTCACCTTAACACCAATCACATAACACGAAATTTCAGGGATTCATACCCTCAAAACTAAGTTTAGAAGTGTTACTTACCTCAAACAGTGTAAATCTCTACTCCAGCAAGCCCTTGCCACGCGAGTCGACCTCTGAATGCCTCAAATCTAGCCACAAACAATTTGATACAATTAACTCAAGCTATAGGAATCAATTTCATATGAAAATGCTAAGTTCTTAATCAAAAGTCAAAAAAAGTCAACTCAAAAGTCAACCCCGGGCCCACGTCTCGGAATCGATAAAAATTATAAAATCTGAACACCCATTCAACCATGAGTCTAACCATACCAAAATTACTCAAATCTGACACCAAAATCCCGCTCAAATCTCCAAAATTCGGCCTAAGAAGTTTCCTCTATTTTTTCCCAATTTTTCAACCCAAATCACTAATTAAATTATGAAATTAAAAATATATACATGTAATTTAATCAAAACCAAGTAAGAATCACTTACCCCCATCACTCCCTTGAAAATCTTTCCAAGAATCGCCTCAAACCGAGGTCCCAAAATCAAATTGTGAAATAAACTCAAACCCTTGTTTTTGAGACTTAAATTCTGCCCAGATATCCCTCAATCGCGATCGCGAAAAATGTTTCGCGATCGCGAAGCACAAACTAAGTTGCCCGAAAATTAAACTTACGCGAACGCGACAATCTCCACGCGAACGTAAAGCACTGCCTCCTTAAACCTACGCAATCGCATCCCTCTTCATGCGATCGCGAAGAACAAAACGCGTGAACTCAGCTCCTGCCTCATTTCCTCTTTGCGAACGCGGCCTAGCCCATGCGTTCGCGATTCACTACTTTACTAACCTACGCGATCGCAGCCCTTAACTCGCAAACGCATAGAGTAAAAACCCTAGATTCCCAAACAATCCTTCACGATCGCGGACCTATCCACGCGATCGCATAGAAGGAAACCAGACCTGTACACCAGAAAAACTTGAGCAATCTTCCAAGTTCCATTTCACTCCGTTAACCATATGAAATCCACTCAAGGCCCCCGGGACCCCAACCAAACATACCAACAAGTCCTAAAGCATCATACGAACTTAGTCGAGACCTCAAATCACATCAAACAACATCAAAAATATGAACCGCACCCCAATTCAAGCCTAACGAACTTATGAACTCCTAACTTCTACATTCGATGCCGAAACCTATCAAATCAAGTTCGATTGACCTCAAATTTTGCACACAAGTCATAAATGACACAACGGACCTATTCCACTCCGGAACCAAAATTCGAGCCCGATCACCACAAAGTCAACTCTCGGGCAAACTTCTCAGTTTCCAAAACTTCTAATTTTTCAACTTTCGTCATTTCAAGCCTAAATCAACTACGGACATCCAAATTACTATCCGGACACACTCCTAACTCCCAAATCACCCAACGGAGCTATCAGAACCATCAAAACTCCATTTCGGATCCATTTACACATAAATCAACATCCGATCAACCTTTTCAACTTAAACTTCTAACTTTGAGACTAAGTATCTCAACACATTCCGAAACATCCTCGGAATCGGACTACTACCCCGGCAAGTCACATAACAACAATTTAGCATAGAATAAGCAATAAATGGGGAACAAGGCTACAACATTCAAAATGACCGGTCGAGTCGTTACAGCTGGACAAGTATAATTACACAGTTAGATTAAATTTTAAATATAAAGTTAATTATAAAAAATTAAAAAATAAAATTTAACAAATATATTCCTTTATAAATAAAATTAAATTTGACATTTAAGATACATATAATTTCTTCAAAATATATTAACTACAAATCTTATATTTGTAACTAATATTGTAAAATTAATTGACATATATTTTTTGGACCGCGGGTTTGATAAAAAGATTAATATTTATAAATATCATGTCATAACATTACTCAAATATTTTAAGAAAAAATAATCTATCAATGCTAATAGAAAAATTAATAGCATGCAATCTGAATCAATAAGTCAATACTACTAAAACAAATAAAATAGAATCGAAAATATAACATAAATTCAAAATCCAAAACATATAACATAATACTCTATGTAAAATTACAACACAACATCAAAATAAGTTTCAACATAATTTAAGTAAATATAATTCAAAAAAAAAATGAAAAACATAAGTCTATAACCTCATTCAATAATGAGATTCTACTTTAATGATATCACTTATTATTTGCCATGCTTATTAATGACTCAGTGTTTCTAATATTATAAGGTGTAGTTTCAAAACTAGAACAATAACACAATTATGCTAAATGAATAAAATAAAAAAATAAAAATTATGAGCAACTTCATGGAATGACAAAAAATAAAGATTGGAAAATGAGAATATTATTTAAATATTAAAAGGTAATCTATCATCTTAACATAGTTAAGTTTGTATATAACTTCATCCAATAACAAAGTTCAACTTTAATGACATTATTCATTATAAGTCAAGTTTGTGGATGACTCATTCTTTCTAAGATTACGAGGTATAAGTTTTTAGAAAATTAGAATAATAACATAGCTAAGTGTAATAAAAAAATAAATAATAATAATTAAAAAAATAAAATATGAGAAATTATGTAGAAACACTTGAAGTAAAGGTTGGTAAATGAAAAATAAAGAAATAAAAGATAAATAATGTAAAAAGAATAATATTTGAAAAAAAGAGTTTAAAAAGTTAAAATAAAAAATAAATTAAAAAGAAAAAATAGAAATAAAAAGTAAATTTAAAAGAAAAAAAAAGAGATTCAAAAAATAACCATGTAATTACCAACAATTCTCAGTCCCCCATCCTCCCCTTTGAGAATTGCAGAGTGTAATTACACCTCCACAATTACATCCAATTACATGTTGACCAAGTAATTACTTGGTTAGACAAACATGGCAAAACTGTCTAATTACACTCAATTACATCCAAATCCAATTACAACATGGCTTTCCAAACATGCCCTTAATAAATGATTAATTACATTAAATACCCTGAAATTAGGGTTGTTTAAAACTGAATCATAACTGATAACTGTAACGACCCGACCGGTCGTTTTGAGCTCTAGCACGTCGTTCGGCGGTTTGACACATCGAGTAGCTTCACTTCATGTTTTATGATTTGTATGTGTGGTTGAAATTGAATTTCGGAAAGTTCAGAGTGGTTACGTAAGGAAAATTCTCAATTCGGAAGCTTTAAGTTGGAAGAGTTGACTAAGGCTTGACTTTTGAGTGAACGACCTTCGAATTGGGATTTGAAGGTTCCAATAGGTTCATATGATGATTTCAGACTTGGGCCTATGTTCAGGTTGAGTATCGGGTGGTCCGGGAGCATTTCAGCGTCTATTATGGAAGGTTGGCATTTTGGAAGTTTAAGAATTTTTTAAGTTTGATTTGAAATGAATTTTGGTGTTGTCGATGTCCGTTTGAAGTTCTGAGCCTTCGAATAGGTTCGTATCATGATTGTTGACTTGCACGCGAAGTTTGGCGTCATTCCGGAATGTTTAAGTATGATTCGAACGCGTTCGTCGAAGTTTGAAAGTTTAAAGAAGGGTTTCGATCGTCGATTCATAGTGTTGATATTGTTTGATATGATCTGAGGCCTCCAACAACTTTGTGTCATATTTTGGGACTGGTTGGTGTGATTGGACAGGGTCCCGGGGGCCTCGGTTGCGTTTTGGGGTGGCTTCAGACCAAATTTGGCTGAGTTGCTGTTGCTAGTTTACTGGTGCTAGTTTTGTTCTTCGCGGACGCGAAGGGTCTCACGAGTTCGCAAAGAAGGAATATGGGTCTGGGCCTTTTTGTTCTACGTGTTCTCGATAGGGAAGCCGCATTCGTGATGGGTTGGTGATAACTAGGGGTTTTAGCCTATTATTTGCTCTCTTTTGCTTAGGTTTTGGGTCAAAAATGCATAACGGTATTCCCGAAAACTAACTTAATGTGCTTGCTTGCAGGGTTTGGTCAAAATGAGGCAAAGAAGCCATAATCAACTCATGAAGAAGTTAAACCTGCATGAATCCAAGGCTGAGATTGGAGCGCTGGGAGCGGCAGAAAAGTGTAGCCGCGTAAGGACCACCGCTGAGGCGGCCACTATTACGCGATCCGCGAAAGTAGATTCAGAGAAGCTGCTTTGAGTACTAAAATCACTGCTGAACGCGTTGGAAAGGAGCGGCCGCGAAATCTTTGGCGCAGCTGCGAGGGGATTTTCACTGAGAGCGTGGTTCGAGGTTCAAAGACTCTACAGTTTGGGCTCAAATGAAGAACGCGGCCCGCGTCCAAATTATGCGGCCGCGAATTGATCTTATGCGGACGCGAAGGGAATTCTGTTGAGAGTGCATCTTGAGGTTCAGAGACCCTGCAAGTCGGGCTTAACTGAAGAACGCGGTCCGCGTCCAAATTATGCGGCCGCAAGCACACACGGACGTGGTTGAAATTATGCTGTCCACGAAGCTAAGCCCAATCCAAGCCCAGTATTGAAGAAATGCGGACCACGCTCATTATTACGCAGACGCGGTCAGAATTACGCGTCCGCGAATCCTCCGCATGGGCATTTTTGTCCCAAACTTTCAGCCTAGTATAAATAGATCCTTTTATCAATTTTAGGTTAAGTTTTGTTTAGCAGAGCACGTGAACGACTGGTTTTTCCCTTTTTGGGCAATTATAGAGTAGATTTACTTTCAAACTTTAGATTTTCATCTTGTACTTTAATATTATGGCTTATATTTTTTCTTTATCTTTGATTTCTGTTATTATTATGAGTAGCTAGACCCCATAGCTAGGGTTGTGACCCAACCCTAGTGTGGGTATTTAATGGGTCTTGAATTTTAGGGCTTAATTATTTATGGGTTAGTGATATTTAGATTAATTCATGCTAAAATTGTCGAATTAGTGGTTGCAAACACTAACTCATGCCTTTATGACTTAGCCTCTTCTTGAGAATTAGGCTAACAAGGAATTGGGGTGAACTCAAGAGATTGATAGCCCTAATAAAAGGGTTAAACTTAGAGATAGTAATACCCGAATTGAGCCAATTTCACTTGTATCGTATGAACACCCATTTGGGCTTGAAAACGCCAAATCGGGCAAAGTCACTCAAACTACCGAGAGGTATAGAGTGAGCACTTATGTGTGATGGTTATATCAGGACCCCAATCATAACAAGCTTGTCCTAGATTCTTGATGCCCATTAGATACTCACCTAGGCGGAAGTCACTTCCCTAGTGCCTTTTAACACTTGAAAACTTTCACCAAAAATATTGTACTTAGCTTACACTCCGTATACAATAGTATAAAATTAGAATAGAATCAATCGCAAGAATGTTTGGAAGTGCAATTAGGAACAACACACACATCTAGATTAGTTAGATACCCAACTCCAAGCCAAATTAACTCCCTGTAGAAATCGATCCCGATCTCGTTGGGTAAAACTGCATCGACCATCCTCGCTACTCTATAGTGGTGTCGGTTTGGTCTTGATCACTTTTTGGCGCCGTTGCCGGGGAGTTAGACGGTTTTGGATATCTATCTAACTATTTGTGTGTCTTGTTTTTCTTTCCTTTTGTTTTTCTAACTTTTGTGTATCAATCACTTTAGGTACCAAATGGCTCATAATGATGCTCTCGGACATGTTCTTCCGGGGGAGGAGGTAGATGACAATGGTGAGGATGAGGTTAATCTAGAACCTCAAGTCCAAAGAAGAGGCCGCAAGGCTAATGACAACATTCCAAACCCTGCCCCACCTCCTCCACGGGCAGCACACCAGGTGCTACCCAATGAAGGTTACACAAGTGCAATTGTCCCGCCCCGAATTCGGGCGGGCAATTTTCAAATTACAAATGTCATGCTGACCCTATTGGAGCACAGGGGCTTTTTCACTGGAGCTCCTCATCAGAATGCATACAAGCATCTAAAAGGTTTTGTAGACACATGTTGGGGGAGCAAGCAGACGAACGTGTCGGAGGACGCTCTAAAATTGAGACTTTTCCCATTTTCACTTAGAGGGAAAGCTTTGGATTGGCTCGAGAGGCTACCCAACCACTCCATACACACGTGGGATGAGTTGACAGAAAAGTTTATAGCCAAGTTTTTCTCCCTGGGTCATATGGCAGCATTGAGGGATATGATCTTAGCCTTTAAACAAGAACCTAATGAACCCCTACATGAAATCTGGGAGTGATACCGGACAATGGTCAAGGAATGCCCAAATAATAATATGACTGAAGCAATGATTCAACAGACATTCTATAGGGGCATCAACACGACCAACCAATGTGAGGTGAATCAGCTAGCTGGGGGAAATTTTATGAAAATGCCTTATGCCGATGCTTGTGACATACTTGATGAGATGGCTGACACATCCTCAGCTTGGTAGAGTCGGGAAAATGTTCCTTAGGGTGACCTTAATGTCATCCATCTTCACAAGGAACTTCATGATCACGGACAAGTTATATCTGTAACGACCCGACTTGTTGTTTTAAGAATTTACGCGTCGTTTAGTGACTTAAGGTCTCCAGCAACTTTGCAATATGTAATATGACCCGCGGGTGTGGTCGAGTTTGATTTACTAAAGATTCGGAATTAAATTAAAAGAACAATCCTTAATTTGAAGCTTAAATGGAAAGAGTTGACCGGAGAGTTGACTTATGAGAAAACGACTCCGGAATGAAAATTTTATGATGTCAATAGCTTCGTATGGTGATTTTGGACTTAGGAACGTGTCCGAAAAATTATTTGGAGGTCCGTAGTGGAATTAAGCTTGAAATGCCGAAAATTAAATTTTTGGGAAGTTTGTTCGGGGGGTTGACTTTTTGATATCAAGATTGGAATCCAATTCTGAAAATTTGAATAGGTCTGTTATGTCATTTATGACTTGTGTGCAAAATTTGAAGTCATTCCGGATTGATTTGATGTGTTTCCGCACAAGTTATAGAATTTCAAAGTTCAAAGTTCATGGATTTTTGATTTGAAGTGCGATTCATCGTTTTGATGTTGTTCGATGCAATTTGAGACCTCGAGCAAGTTCGTAATGTGTTATGGACTGGTTGGTACGATTGGTTGAGGTCCCGGGGGCCTCGGGTGTGTTTTGGGGTGGTTTCGGATCATTTGGAGCTGTTTTGGAACTGCTGATTCTGGTGTCTGGTTTCCTTCTTCGCGAACGCGAAGAAAGTCCCGCGTTCGCGAAGAAGAAATTTTGGGGGTGCTAGATTTGACCTTCGCGAACGCGAAGGAGTGGACGCGAACGCGAACGCGAGGCAAGGTCTGGTCAAGCTTACGCGAACGCGATGCAGTGGTCGCGAACGCGAATAAGGAAGGGGGGACGTGACCTTGAGCCATTAACCCTTCGCGAACGCATCGCATGGACTGCAAACGCGAACACGATGTTGTGCATGGTCAGGCCTTCGCGAACGCGACACTGGTCACACGTACGCAAAGAAGAAAAGCCTGGGCAGTGAGTTTAAGTTTAGAAAATGGGACTTTGTCCCATTTTCCATTTTTGACGGATTGGAGCTCGGGATGAGGCGATATTTGGGAGATTTTCAGAGGAGACAATGGGGTAAGTGTTCTTGACTCAATATTGGTTAAATTACCCGAATCCATGGTTGTTTTTAACATTTAATCGATGAATTAAGTTGGAAAAATTGTGAAAACCCTCTTGATTCAATTTAAGATTTGGAGGTCGAGTTGTTATCGGAATTGAATAAAATTGGTATGGTTGAACTCGTATCGGAATGGGCATGCATATTTTTTTAACCTTTGTTGGGTTCCGAGACGTGGTCCCCATGAGCGATTTTTGGGTTAAATTTCTGATTTTTGTAGAAAATTTGTATTTTCATATGAAATTTATTCCTACAATTTGTATTGATTAAATCTAATTAATTATGACTATATTCAAGCCGATCGAAGTCAGAAAATTGAGGAAGGGGCATACTACTTGACTGATTGAGTGCAGTTTGAGGTAAGTATCTTGCCTAACCTTGTGTGGGGGATTTTTCCCTTAGGATTTGAGTCATCTGTGCTGATTGTAGTCTGTGTACGTGATGTGGCGAGTGTGTACTCAGACTTATTTGTGAAAAATTGGCCTTTTAGGGTTCTTATGTTCTTATATTCACCGTATATGATGTTGTTCTTGATACGCTTAAATTCCTATTTGCTAGTTTCACCTTTACATGCTTTGATTAGAGATAATTGCTTTAGGATTCACTCTTACTGCCTATTTAACCCTTATTCGACGTAACCAAAGATTTTACCTCTCCTATTGTCGTGCTATATTTTTTCATAACTGCTTATCTTTAATTAAAATCATTATTTTCTCATCCTATAATTGTTTAGTCTTAATTGGAGTTATGATTATCTTCTGTTGCTTATTCTTAATTGAATTATTGAATATTCCTCGTAATTGCTCAACCTCAAAAGGAGTTTAGATAACCTATATCTTAGTTGACTTGCCATTATTTGGAACTATTTGACTCGTGTTGGCTTCTTATCGTTGACTTGAATATTATGGGATCGTTGCTATATTTTGTTTTGTTTTTCCTTGTTAAGTTGTTCTCCTTATGCCTAGAATTCTTCACTGTGGTTATTCCTTGTGAATGAGTTCTACCGTTCTTGTGATTTAAGTTCTTGAGTTGATTTGCTCGTCGTACCCTGCATCTTTGTCATTGATGCTTTTGCACTTGTTGTGTTGAGGTACGAGGTTTCTGTCGTGTTATAGTTGTTATCTCTGTTGTTTGCACTGCATATTTAAATTGGAACTACAGACGTATTCCGGGAGATCCCCCAGCACTACATATTTAAATTGGGACTACAGACGTATTTCGGGAGATCCCCATGTCTTGCATATTTACTTTGGGACTACAGACGTATTCTGGGAGATCCCCCAGCACTGCATATTTAAATTGGGACTACGGACGTATTCCGGGAGATCCCTCTGTCTTTCATATTTACTTTGGGACTACGGACGTATTTTGGGAGATCCCCCTGTCTTGCATATTTACTTTGGGACTATGGACATATTCCGGGAGATCCCTCAGCACTGCATATTTAAATTGGGACTACGGACGTATCCCGGGAGATCCCTCTGTCTTGCATATTTAATTCGGGACTACGGGACAGTATCCCGATAGATTACCCTGTGGTTATATCTGTGTTCGGAGCTGCTAATCTTCCATGCTTAAGTATCACAGGGTGACTTATACTTGAAAGATATTACTAGAAAAGTTTATATTTGAAAGGTTTTTATCTTGAAAGAACTATATTTGAAAGATGTTTATTTGAAGGAAGAATATTTCAAAAAAAATAAAAAAATAAATTTCTTATTGGAAAGGATTATATTCTAAAGACCTCAATTTAAAAAACTTACAGGTGAAAGTTTACACTTGAAGGATTTGACTAATTTATTGGGGTTTGTTGGCTGAGTCCTGATGTGAAAGCAGTTACTGAGTTACTACTTGCCTTTACTGTATTGTGATTTTCGGATTTGGGTTGTGCTTTCGTTCATTCTTGTGTGTTTTATTCTGGTGTTCCGTTGTTACTTGCTGTCTTTCCTTCCTTATTGCAGTTGTTATGTCGTTAGCCATATCGTGGGGTCCTCATATATATGTCATGTTCTGTCATCCCTATACTTATTATACTTGTTCAGTTTATTAGACCAGTGGGTATCTTGACTAGTCCTCGTCACTACTTCACCGAGGTTAGTCTTGATACTTACTGGGCACCGCTGTGGTATGCTCATGCTACTCTTTTGCACCTTTTTGTGCATATCCAGGTATCGATCGTTAGTAGCTGTGCGGATCCTTGCTGAGGAGACTCAAGGTAAACCTGCCGCTGCATTCGCAGGCTTCGGAGTCACCTTCCTATTTTGTATTTACACTGTTTTTACTTACTTCCGAACAGTTGTATTTAGAAGTGATAGCAAACTCTGTAGAGCTTATGACTAGTATTACCGATTTTGGAAAATTATAAATTTTGTAAAGATTTCTATATCGAGACTGTTAGATTTCCTTTGTTATTGTTATTACTCAGTAAATGTTAGGCTTACCTAGTCCCTAAGATTAGGTGCCATCACGATATCCAACGGAATGGGAAATTGGGTCGTGACAATAGCCGAGTTGACAACTATTATGAATCAGTTAGCAAAGGCCCAACTTCAGCAAGTTCAAGGGACAAAGCAAGTAAATTCCATGGAAGGGGTAAATGTCATGGTCAACAAGAGGAGACAGTGTGGTCAACAAATGCAAAACAATCAAGATCAATATGAGCAAAGTGGTAGTGGATACAATCAAGACGATTCTTATGATGATCAAAGTGAGAAAGTGTTATATGCCAATAACTACCAAGGTCAATGGAGCAATGCTCCAAATCAACAATGGAGATCGCAAGGGAACAGTCAAAATTGGGGCAACCAAGGCCAAGAGAATTGGAACAATGGCAACAACAACAACTCGAACAATTGGGGGAACAACAATTAGAATTGGGGGAACAACAATAACAATTGGGGCGGCAATGGAAACCAAGGGGGTTGGAATAATAATAATCAAGGCAACCGGGGGTCGGGCTTTCAAAGGCTCCCGATGTATCAACAACCCAACAATCCCCCTCCATATTCGTCTCAAGGGCAAAGTTCTTCAAACAATGAGATGGGGCGGATAGAGAGTATGTTCAAACAAATGATGGAAAGGAATGCTGACTCTGATGCCC
The DNA here is from genome assembly GCA_000715115.1 of Nicotiana otophora. Classification (NCBI taxonomy): domain Eukaryota; kingdom Viridiplantae; phylum Streptophyta; class Magnoliopsida; order Solanales; family Solanaceae; genus Nicotiana; species Nicotiana otophora. The sequence continues at coordinate 349,654 of AWOL01S0005865.1, forward strand.
AAATAGCCTCCTATACTACCTCTATTCGCAACTTGGAAGTACAAATGGGTCAAATTTCTCAAGCATTGAATACTCTCCCTAAGGGGGCACTACCAAGT
>AWOL01S0005866.1:4099-20962 GCA_000715115.1 Nicotiana otophora
TTTTATAAATTTGGTACTTTGATACATTTGGCCTGTAATAATTTGATCATACTCTCTCTTTTCTTATTTGTATGTATATATATTCTCTCTCTCTTACCGTTTAGATTCATTTAATCCTTAGTAGTTTTGTTGATTAGCTCTTTTATCTTTGTTTTTACTTATTAGCTTTTTTTTATGTTTTAGTAGTGTATTAGCTTTTGTTTTGCTTAGTAGCTTCTTTTTATGTTTTAGTAGTGTATTAGCTTTTGTTTTGCTTAGTAGCTTCTTTTTATGTTTTAGTAGATAATAAGCCTTTGATTTTCTTAATTTCACGATTCTTTCCAAAGGTTGTTTTAGTGTGAACCGGGTAACTCGTCCCAACGATGGATGGCGTGACAATCTTCTTAAGGGAATGAGTCCATTTTTGTGTTTAGGTAATAATAGTAGTAGTAATGAATAAAAAGACCTAATTAAGTCATGCTTGAAGAGTCAACCATACTTCAATTGGCACCAACATACTTAACTACGTGCTTATGGTTAGAAACAAGGTTTTTGAAAGAAATAGCTCTAGTTAGTGACTTTGTGACTCTTGTGTTGACTTTGACAATCATCGAGTGATTTAATTGGACCATAGTGATCTTTAAACTTGCATGTGGTTATTGTGGGCCCTCGACTCTGTCCTTTTTTATAATCCAACTGCATGAAGGGTGAGATGAATTTTTTCTAGTCCAAGTATCCGTGCGAAGGGTCTAGAACTTGCCCTGAATGTGTTTCAAGACGAAATCCTAAGTTTTTCTTGGTTTGAGAAGTGATTGTAGGCTCTCCTTTGCCCATTTGAGTTTTTTATTGCCAACCAATGTCATTATCCCTACTCAACCCCTTTGAGCCTCTAGCCTTTCTCATTTGATAACTATATTACAAGCCTTTACCCATTTTGTCGTGACCCTCTCTTAGCACCCGAGCTTTCCTTATCACTCTTGTGAAACAAATAGCTTAAAACGTAAGTTTGGGGGAGAGATGAGGAACTTCAAAAAGGTATCAAGGCACAAAAAGAGAAAAAAATGATCTCTAAAGAAGAGAAGGCAAGAAAAGAAAATAACAACAAGAAAAATGTAAAAAGTGAATAAGTGGAAGGGTTGAATGGATTCAAAAAGAGGTAATAATCCCAAACATGGAGAAATCAAAAAGGGAAAAAGAGAATGGAATGATCAAAAAAGAGTGATGCTAAGTCTCTGTAGTCCCTAATAAAAAGAAAGTGCTTCTAAGAATTGGCAAAGTGTGAGCCAAAAAACAAAAGATGGAGTGCTTAAGGAAAGGTGTAACCACTTACCCATACGGTATCCTACCCTAACCCAAAAGCCTTAATTACATTCCGAAAGAAGTCCTACTTGATTTCAAACCGAGTGAGCTTACATTAGTGGCGATCTACATGAGGGGAAAGCCTATGGTACTTGAAGCCGTACTTTTGACATTCTCTTTAAAGAGATGAGTGAACCTTTCATAAATCTTTGGATTGAGTGCTAAATTTCTTAACTGAGCTAGGCCAAATGGAAAGACGAGGAGGAAGAGTTTGGAGTCTACCATGACCTACATGATAGAGCAAGAGTCCTTGATGAGTAAAGTCAATGCTTGAAGCTCAAATGCCACATTAGAACTATATGTGCATGAATGTTTAAATTTTCACCTTGTTGATATACATGAGTAGTGTGGGTAATTGTTGGTCCCAACTGATGTGTGGATGACTTACCTTTAACTCGCTGAAATGACCATGGACCTTTGGAGGTGAGTACTTTATTTGCTTGAATACAAGCAAAGACTTAAGTTTGGGGGAGTTGATAAGTGAGAATTTTGACTACTTATTAGCACCTTTTAGCTTTTGTTTTAGTGCGAACGTATTGAATTGTATTCCCGAAACTAATAAAATTGTGCAGATTGCAGGAATGCTGGAAGTTTGGTCTATCAAGATGAAATCTGACTCAAAAAGGAGTGTTCCGAAGCAAAAGGCAATAAAGGGCGCATAAGCACAAATGTGCGGTCAGCAAAAGAAATTACGGACCGCAGAATTCGATCTGCAACCGCAAACCAAGAAGCAAAATTCAATAGAACTTTCAGCTATGTGCGGACCGCACATGAATTGTGTGGCCGCAGAACCAGGCTTTTACTGACAAAGATGCAATGTTCAGAGAATATGCAAGAAGACCAAATCTTGAAGCCTTTGAAGTGCGGACCGCTCAAGAATTGTGCGGCCGCAGAAGTTTGCCTCATGCCCACAGTCCAGAAATGTGCGGCCGAAGAAACCTCCTTCCTGCCAACTAAAGAAATCTGCGGACCGCACATGAAATTGTGCGGCCGTAGAACCTCCCGAGGGGCATTTTTGTTCATAATTTTTGGCCCTGTATAAATAGACCAATTTCACAAAATTAGGTCAAGTTTGAACATACAAAGCTGTTGTAGCCGTTTCCTTTAGTTATTTTAGGACTAATTCGCACATGAGTTTAATTCACTTTTCTTCTTTATTCTCTTCAATACCCATTATGAGTAGCTAGATTTTCACTAATATTGTGATCCAACCATAATATGTAAATCTTATGGGCGATTAATTTAATGTTTGTTTATGATTGGGTGTTGATTATTTAGCTTAGTTCATACTTTAATTTTAGAATTAATGGTTGCAAACATTGATTTATGCCTATTTGACTTAGTCTCTACTTGAGAAAGAGATTGGGTTAATTGAGAGATTAATTAGCCTAATTAAAGGGTTCAAACTAGGAATAGTAAGAACCCGATCTAAGCTCATATTAACTATTTTGTTTGATACCCATTTGGACTTGAGAAAGCCAAATTGGGCAAAATTACTCTCCGATCGAGAGGTATTGAGTGGATAACATAGAATTGAGAGCTATAATATACTCCAATCAACAAAATAAGTGTTAACGTCTTTATCTCATTAGGCAAACACCTAGGTTATTGTCATAGCCCTAGGCCTTTAAACTATTTGAAAAAACATAAAAAATATTCATCTCTAGTTTATTTACCTTACCTTACAATCATTAGAGTAATAGTAAAAGTAAAAATCAAAACTCTGTTATGGAAGTTCAATTTAGGTAGTCCATTCACTTGCTTCAAATATATACTCCTGACGCCCCTTATAACTCCAAGTGGATTTGACCCCGGCTCATAGTTGGGTAATTATTATTGCATACGACCGTATCATATCTCTTATTGAGGTGTGTTGTGGACATCATCACGGCCGCATTTCATCTTTCGCAGACTGCATTTTGCTTTTATAGCCTCATATGAAATTCTGCGGACCGCATTGTTATTCGCATTTTTCCTATTAGCTGAACTTGGCTTGAACATCTCATATTTGAGTTATATTTTTTTATTGAGCTCATATTCTCCAACACACTTGCAATTCAACCATCTTCATTAGATTTGGAGACGAAAATTAATACTTTTAGACTAAAAATATAGCAAGAAGGTACTAATAAGTGGTTAAAATCAACATTTATCAACTCCTCCAAACTTAACTCTTTGCTTGTCCTCAAGCAACTAGATTAGCTTCCTCCTTCCCTCTTTGTATGATCATTTCAAGGAGGCATCTACAAGTCATTTATACTCAATTGGGACCAATCATTACCCATAATACTCATGCATTCTAGACAAGGTATCAAATTTTTCAAAAAGGTGCAACTTACTCATCTCATATAATTCTTGTATGACCTTTGAACCTCAAGAGTTGACTTCATTTGTTAAGGATTCTTGTTATTTTATGTAAGTCGTGGTGGACTCCAAACTCTTCCTCTTCTACCTTCCATTTGCAATGCTTACTTCAAGTTTCAACACTCAATTTTCTGGTGCAACAAAGGTTTCACTTGTCTTTCACAAAAGGAATGTCACAAGTTACGTTTCAAGTACCATAGACTTTCCCCTCATTTAAATCTCCACTAATATAACCATATTCGGTTTGAAATCAAATATGACTTATTTAGGATTGCAATGAAGGCTTTTGGTCGGAAGTAGGATACTATATAGGATACAAGTAGTTACACCCTTCCTTAAGCACTTCACATCTTATTTATTGGCTCACATTTGTCAAACCATCTCGCGACTTTTTCTATTTCTTGGCCCTTCTTCTTCTTACTTCACATATTGTTTTCTCCATAGTTTGCAAAATCATCTCATAACTTTTTCTATTTCTTCGCCCTTCTGTTTCTCCACATTTTTTCCATATTTTCTTGCTTATGAATTTTTTAGATTCAACACTAGACTCTAAGATCGGATTATTACCAGCTTTTTTGATTAGCAAAGTGATTGTTGAAGGGAACCACCACCTTTGAACAATAGATTCATGACGATACTTTTCAATATTGATATTGATCAGTTTACCAAAATCAATAGACTGTCTATAATAAAGAACAAAGATTAGAAAGAGTCTAGATTTATCAACTATAGACAAAAATATAGGGAATTAATCTACTTCTCAGAAAAGTAAATAATGGCTTTGTCTCCTTTCTTATATTACCATTGAGATAGAGTTTATTACCCGTTGATATATAGCTCCAATCAGCACCATAAGGACATAAATATTTCACTACCAATTTCAAATTTGAATTATCGAGAAGTTTAATTGTAGCACTATCATCAACTATAGAAAAAGAGAACAACTTGTTAATAGTTGTTGGAGAGAAATTCAACGGCTTTTCTAGAATATTAGAAAGATTGTTGGTCTCATCTAAATTTTGATAAAACTCCTCAACAAGGGTAAGGATGAATGATCTATATAATTTTGTAAATTTACTCCATTTAATGTATTCAATGGTCTGCACAATAAATACTTCTTTTCTCCCATATTCTTTGTTAAAAAATAATTTTTTTTCAGGAATGTCAGAATGAAAAGGGTATTCATTATCCCAATATTCTAAAGATATATTTGAGTTAAAAGCGAAGTTAAAGAGACTTAAATTAGACTGAGAAGAAGGAGAGTATAATAAAAGAAGAGAGAAAAAGGACAAGACACTTGGTTAAGGTTACACGACTAAAGAGAAAGAAAATGGTTGTCTGACTGTGGTGAAAAGTTATATTAATAAAAGAAAAGTTCTCCTTTATAATCTTGAAATTGATTTCGTGTGCCAAAATCCTTTGCGTGTAGTGAAATCATTCAAGTACTGACAGTTAAAAGATTTACTCCATCTCCTCTCCTTCGTTTATTGTTTTTTTCTTTTTTCGTTTTTTGCTTTTATTTTTCTTAGTTTTTTTCAAAACAAAATGAAATTAAAAAGATACAAAGTTATTATGTACATGATAAAAAACATTTATCTAAAAATATAATGTGTATATATAGAGGTATATATTTATGAAAATTGACTCTTCGAAACTCGGATTATTGTGGAAGATTGACTCTCCGATACCTATCCAAGAGGGAGTAGGCCCAGGTATAAGAATCTTTGCAAGACATGGTCGGGCATCATCCTTCTCAGCCAACTTGGCCAAGTACTCATTCAGCTCCACATCTTCTAGTCCGAGGTAGGTATTCAAAGTGCGTTGATCAAATTCACTTTTAGGCTGCGCACTTTGGTAACCTTAGTCCCTTTTACAATCTGTGTCGTGTTGGCATAGAATTTCCTGACAAGGTATTTCTTGACATCCACCAGCTCCTCAGTGAACTATATCTATCTTTTCCTCTTTGTAAACTGCTCCAGGATTGCTGGATTGTACTTGTCTAGTCCTTGGCGAGGAATTTTCTTTTATGAGTGAGGGACCTTTCTTTCCACCACTTTTGGAAGTCTGAATAAGCATTAAGACTCAAAACCTGGTCTTCCCAGACCACTTTTTTATTTGTTCTTACTGTGCCATCTCTTGCAACCATTCTCCCTTTTCAGTCATCAGGGGCATCATCAGAATCAGAGTCTTGAGCAGCTGCATGTGACTCATGATTAATTCTAGGTATGCCTTGGAAGTTGCTTTGAGATGTGGAAGGCAGAACATGGGGCTTAGACTTCCCCTGTAGCTGAAATTGCTCTTGGTTGTGTTCTTAAGATAGATACACAAAATTGCCTTCGGAGGCTTCCCTAGATGGGACATAAGAATATGACTTTGGGAGGCTTCTACCTCTCCCCCGGCCAACAATTATTTTCTTGGTGATTTCCTTTTGTGCAGTCGGGTACACGGAACCTCTACCTCCTCCCTTTTCTTGGCTACCCATTCCTTTAGATGTCTTTTCTTTTCCTCTTGATTACACCATTATCTGTGTATGCACAAAGAGAGTGGTCAGTTGATATACAAGTTGCAAAGCAGTTAAGAGTCATAGTAGCAGTAGAGGACAACATAGAAGTAGTGGGGTGTTCTATATTTATCATGCAAAAAATAGAGTTCAACTGCGGTCCGCATAATTTCAAATCCGCAAAGAGAAAGTGCGGCCGCACTCATGTAAAAATGTTTCAGGTCTTAAGAGAGAAGTCTCTGAAGGACATTACAGACAAGCATCTGCGGCCGCAAAAATCCAACTATGGTTTGCAAAATTTTATTGCAGGTCTGCACTTGAGTAAAAATACTCAGGTCCCTAAGAAGAAGTTCTTCGAAGGACAGTGCGGACCTCTCTTTTTGTCCGCAAAATTGCAAGTACAGTCTGCACAAATAAAGTGCGACCACACAACTAGGTTATCAACCAAGCTACCAAAATAAAAAATTAAGGACTGCAAAATTTTAAATATGGTCCGCTCAATCAAGAACAATTATAGATTAAGGTCATTTTCTACCTAGGTTATGCAATTATATATTCAATCCAACTAGGTAGCATGGTAAAGGAATGATAATAAAAGGCCCAGCCCCATATAAACATAATTTCACAACCCAATGTTAAATTAGCCCACATGGACACAAATAAAGGATGTAATCATAGATGGCCTAAAAAGAAGTTAAAAAGCAAAAATAAATTCAAAACAAATAACAAGATGCATGTGATGCATACCAGATTGTTCCATAGTAGAATCTCAGTTAGATGGTGAAAATGGCGAAAAGTTTAAAAATGGGGACGTATTGTTCTATTTATACTCACGAGTGAGTGCGGTAAAAAGAAGGCGAGTGCGGCCACAAAATTCCAAATGCGGCCCACACTCTGTTATCGGGGGGTGGAGAGCTTGTGGTTGTGCAGTCCACACTTTTTAATGTGTGACTGTACATCTGTCCATCTAGTTTTAGTGACTTCTCTATGATTGCTCTACTGCGACCACAAAATTTTTGAAAGGCCGTAAAGTTAGCTCTGCATTGTTGGGATAAAAGTCCAGAGGACTTGCAATTTAGCATCTGAGCTGCCTCTTGCAAATGCGGTCCGCAGGTAAAATCTACGATAGTAATTTAATTTTTGTTGTCCTTATCTCCTCTTCTGCGGCCGCACAAATAAAAGTGCGGTCTGCAGTATCCCATGCAGGGCACATCATCATTCTTTATCTCAATACCTAATACTAGTCACTGCAACATACTTGAAATCTAGTTAAAAACAAGAAACAACATCTAACTAAAAGAGGGAAAAAAAGAACTTGGATTACCTTCCAGGAAGCGCTTATTTAACGTCGTGGCACAACATAATGTCATATCATCCTCAATGAAGTAAAGTACCGTCACAACATGGCTTTCACTAACTTTTCTTAAGTAGTGCTTCACTCGGTGTCCATTGACTCGAAAGATCTCATTATTTTTGTTCTTCAAGTCCAAATAACCAAAGGGTGTCACACCAAAAATTTCAAATGGACCACTCCACTTTGACTTAAGCTTCTCGGGAAACATTCTCAATCTTGAATTGAACAACAATACTAGATCATTGTCCTTGAACTCCTTATTCTAAATATATTTATCATGAAGGTACTTCATCTTTTCTTTGCACAAGGACGAACTCTCATATGCATAGTACCAGAATTCATCAAATTCATTCAAATGTTCAACCCGCAAATTAGCGGCTACATCCCAATCAAGATTTAGCTTCTTCAAGGCTCATATTGCCTATGCTCTAATATCACCGTAAGATGACAAACTTTTTTAAACACCAACCGATATGGATATACTCCGATAGGTGTTTTGTAAGTCATTCTATATGCCCGTAGAGAATCATCAAGCTTCTTATACCAATCCGTTCGATTTTCATTCATCGTCTTGGACAAAATACTCTTTATCTCACAGTTGAAAACTTCCACTTGACCACTTGCTTGTGGATGATAGGGAGTTGTTACTTTGTGAGTGACACCATACTTTCCAAGCAAAGTGTCACAAGCTTTGTTGCAAGAATGCGACCCTACATCACTTATGATTGGCCGAGAAGTCCCAAACCTTGTGAAAATATTTCGCTTCAAAAGCCACCACACTTCTAGCCTCATTATTGGGTAAAGAAAAGACTTCAACCCATTTAGACATATAATCTGTCGCGACCAAAATATAGGTATTTCCACAAGAACTCACAAAAGAGCTCATGAAGTCAATGCCCCAAACATCAAAGATATCGATCTCCAAGATGGTTGTAAGGGGAATCTCATGTTTCTTTGAAATTTCACCGGTCCGTTGACATTCATCATATCTTCTTACCAACTCATTTGCATCATTGTAGAGAATAGGCTAATAGAAACCACAATTTAGGACTTTAGCCGCCATTCTTTCTCCACCATGATGACTACCATATGGCGAAGAGTGACAAGACCCAAGAATTTCACTTTGTTCCTCCTCCGGCACACACTTTCCAATTACCCCATCCATGCAAATATGAAAAAGGTATGGTCCATCCCAATAGTAGTCTTAACAATTCCTCTTGATCTTCTTTCTTTGGTTTAAAGTGAACCCTTCCGGAATGATACCACTCACTAGGAAATTTTCCATATCCGCGAACCATGGTATATCTATCATTGAAAGTGCCAAGAGTTGCTCATTGGAAAAAGAGTCATTGATCTCAAGTCCATCATGTGTCCTCCCCTCCTCCTCCAAACGAGACAAGTGGTCCGCCACTTGATTTTCACTTTCCTTCCTTTCTTGGATGTCAATATCAAAATCTAGCAATAAAAGCACCCATCTCATCGAACGAGCTTTAGATTCATTTTGCTCATAAGATAGCGAAGTGCCGCATGATCCCTATGGACAATAACTTTGGCACTCATAAAGTATGGCCAGAACATTTTAATAGCAAACACAATAACAATGAGCTTCTTCTCGGTAACGGTATAATTGACTTGGGCACTATTCATGGTCTTACTAGCATAGTAGACCAAATGAAAACTTTGTTGATATGTTTCCCAAAAATAGCCACAACTGCTACATTACTTACATTACACATGAGCTCGAACGACAAACTCTAATTTGGATATGTAATGATCAGAGTAGGGGTCGAATCTTAGAAATAACTTCAATTTTCGCCTTATCCACTTCAATATCATTCTTTGAAATCTTATGGACAAGGATAATGCCTTCCTCAACCATAAAATGGTATTTCTCCCAATTGAGTACCAAATTTATTTCCTCACATCTAGCCAACACCTTATCCAAATTAGCAAGACAATCATCAAATGAATCCTCAACAACAAAAATGTCGTCCATGAAGACCGCAAGGTAGTCTTCCACCATGTCCGTAAAAATAGCCATCATAGACCGTTGAAAAAGTTATCGGCGCATTGCATAATCGAAAAAAGCATCCGTTTGAAAGAAGAAGTACTATATGGACATGTAAAGCTGGTTTTCTCTTGGTATTCCAGTGCCATAAAAATTTGGTTGTATCCCGAGTAACCATCAAGAAAGTAATAGAAGACACAACCGACCAACCTATCAAGCATTTGATCCATGAAAGGGAGAGGAAAGTGGTCCTTCCTTGTGACTTTGTTGAGCTTACAATAATCCATACAAACTCTCCAACCGGTGACCATTCTTGTAGGTATCAACATATTCTTATCATTGTAACAACCGTTATGGACCAGAGAGGTCCATAAGCTATCAGAAATGGGGAGACAATTCTGGCATCCAACTATTTGATAATCTCCTTTTTGATCACCTCTTGCATAACCTTACTTAGTCTTCTTTGATGTCCAATGGGCGGTTTAGCACTATCCTTTATGCATGTAAAATGCGGGGCTTATACCCTAAATATCTGCCAAAGTCCATCCAATATCTTTCTTCCTCCTTTGCAAGACCGCCAATGTGGAATCTACTTGCACGTTAGTAAAACAAGAGGAAAGAATAACCGGTAAAGTTGAACAAGTACTAAGAAATTCATACTGAAGGTGAGGTAGAAATAGCTTCAACTCCAAGGTTGATGGATCTTTAATTGAAGGCTTTGTAAGAGGATTCTTCCTATTCTCAAGATCCAATGACAAATTTCAGGGTGCATAGTTATAAGACCCCATTCCTTGCAACGAATTCACACATTTCATGAAACTATCCATCTCATCATTATCAAAGTTGAGCAAAATGACTTCCATCATATCACCAACATTGATTGTAGCACTAGTATAATCAACAATGACATTGGTCACCAAGTCCATAAAAGAGCACACCTCATTGCTATTTGGTTGTCACATAGACTTGTACACATGAAATAACACTTGTTTATCACCAACCCAGAAAGTGAGTTTCCTGGCTTCAACAACACAAATGGTCTTACCCATAGTAAGGAAAGGTCTCTTAAGAATGATAGGCACTTCATAATCAGCCTCACAATCTAGATTCACAAAGTCCGCCGGAAGAATAAATTTATCAACTCGAACCAATACATCCTCAATCACTCCCAATGGTCTCTTTATTGTTCGATCGACCATTTGCAATTTCATAGATGTGGGTCTTGGTTTTCCAATCCCCTATATTTTGAACACTAAATATGGAATCAAATTGATACTTTTCCCAAGATCACAATGAGCTTTAGCAATATCGGCACTTCCAATAGTACAAGAAATTGTGAAAGCATCGGGATCCTCTAACTTAGGAGCCATGGAATGAACTTACTTGATGAGTGACCTTGATTATTTCAAAGTTCATAGACCTCTTCTTGGTCACAATATCTTTCATAAACTTGGCATAACCATGCATTTGTTCCAAAGCTTCCACTAATGGCACATTTATAAAGAGATCTTTTATCATTTGAATGAACTTCTTGAATTGATTCTCATAATTTTTCTTAGCGAGACTTTGAAGGTACGGGAGTGAAGGCTTTGGCAAGGGTGCCTTAGCCTTTTGCACCACCAGATTCGGCATATTTGTTCCCTAGATGGGTTCACCTCTTCTCGGGTCTCCTCCATACTATTATCAATATCAATATGAACATCATCTTGTACTTGAACACCATTTTGTGGGATTCCCTCCTCTTGGCTCATTTGGTCATCATCCACGAGTTGCTTTTCAATTGAGGTGGGTGCATTATTTCCTCTTCCAGNCTTTCCTCTTCCAGTTTTTGTGATAACTGACATAGCATGCCCCGTATTGTTACCACCTTTTGGATTCACTACCATATCACTTGGTAAAAAACATGAATGACGAGTATTAAGATCTTGAGAGATTTGTCCCATTTGAACTTCAAGATTACGAATTGATATGGTATGTGAGTCAAGTTAGGCATCCGAATCCGTATTCTTTTCCATTATTTGTTTGAACATGTTCTAAATAAGACCCATTTCATTACTTGAAGAACTTAAACCGTGGGAAAGATAGGAAGGTGAGTTTCTCGGTTATTGGTACATTGGGGGTCTTTGAAAATCCGAACTCCGATTTGTATGATTATTATTGTTTCCCCAATTTCCTTGATTGTTACCTGCCCAATTCTCTTGGTTGTTAATGTTGTTATTCCAATTCCCTTAAATGTTAGAACCCCAATTGCCTTGGTTATTTTGAAAACTCCATTGATTTTTGTTGGAGCCTTAAAAATTGCTCTGTTGCCATTGGTAATTGTTCACAAATTGTACCTCTTATTTTTGCTCTTGATAAGAATCATCTTGATCATAACCATCATCATCGTGTGCATAGATCTCCACACGGAGTTGAAATTATGGAACTTTAGTCCTTTTTTTGTTGGTTAAAATACTAACCCCTTCCATAGCATAAACTTGCTTAAGAGCTTGAGTTTGATGAAGTTGAGCCTTGGCGAATTGAGTCATAGTTGTGGTCAATTTGGCAATGGTTTGCCCATAGTCTTGCAATTCTTTATGAAGATAATTTATGTTGGGATCACCTTGGGAACATTTGCTCGGGATTGCCAAGCCGAAGAAATTTCCGCCATCTTATCAAGAATCTCACATGCCTCCGCATAAGGTGTTGTCAAGAAATTGGCTCCGGCCAATTAATTGACCATACATTAATTCGTGGTATTAATACCACGGTAGAAAATTTGTTGGATCATGTTGTCAGTCATATCATTATTCGGGCACTCCTTCACCATAGTCTGATACCACTCCTAAATTTCATGCAAAGGTTCATTAAGTTTTTGCTTGAAAGCCAATATTTCATCCCCTAGAGTTTTCATATGCCCGGGAGAGAAGAACTTTGAAATACACTTCGCCGCCAGTTCATCCCATGTATGAATAGAATGATTATGAAAGCATTCCAACAGATCCATATCCTTACCCCTTAGTGATAAGGGAAAAAACTTTAACCGCAATACATCTTCCAAGATATTTATTTGTTTGCTTCCCCAACATGTATCCACAAAACCTTTCAAATACTTTTAAGCATTTTGATTCGGTGCCCCGGTGAAATAACCTCGTTGATCGAGCAAAGTGAGTATCATATTGATAATTTGAAAGTTGTCCGCCCTAATGCAAGGAGGGACTGTGGCACTTGGATACCCTTTATTGGGCAAAATTCGGTATTGTGCTTGTGGTTGTGGAGGTTGGGGAGGTGGAGGCATACTGTCTTATTGCCCAAGGCCTCGGCATTTTTTTGTGTGGAGCTTGTGGCATTTCATCAAGCTGCTCCTCTTTACCATCCACCTCTCCCAATGGTATGTTTTCAAGTTCATTATTTGTCATTTGGAACCTACAATCACTTCAGCAAGTTAGAATCACGAAAGTAAAAGAAGTTAATTCAAGAAATAAACTCAAGTATATAGCTAACATCTTAAACTCCCCGACAACGATGCCAAAAATTGGTCACATCCAATTCACACCAAATTAAGGGAACGTGAAATGATTGCTACAATAATAAATTCAATGCGAGTCGGGGTCGAATTCACAAGGAGTTCAGAATGCGTGTTGAGGTAAATACTCAATAGAGAAACTCGAAATAATTAGATTTAGCTTCCAAACAAAAAAGGTGGTATCAATTTTGCTAAATTAAACTACTAAAAGATTTGACTAGCTAATGAACAAGTAACAACTGAAATATTTTTCAGGTTTTGTCAAATAGAGAAAAGCTTAGGGTTGTAACCTTAACCTAGGTGTAAACCTAATGGGTAGAGTAATTTATGCTTGTTTGATAGATCCGGGTTTGTTATGACTCTCAATACACAAGTGCTCATCCAATACCTCTCGGTTAAAGAGTGATTACCCTCAAATTGGCTCTCTCAAGTCCAAATGGGTAGAATTAAAATAATTGCATATGAATCCAAGTTGGATTATCCATATCTTTAGTTCAAATCTTTTAATTACACTAATCAATACTTCAACTAGTTCATTGTTAGCCAAGTTTTTCTAAACTAAATCCCCCTTTCTCAAGTAAGAACAAAGTCAAATAGGCATGAACCAATGTTTTTAATCATTAATTATAACTTTAAAGCATAAACAAGGTTAAATAACATTAACCGAATCAATAACAATCATTAATATTAAACATTACACACTAGGATTGGATCACAACCTTAGATAAAAATTTAGCTACTCATGGCAATGAACATAGAAAGATAAAAATAAGAAGAAATTGAAGACATAAAGCTAAAATAAAACAGAAAAGTAATTTATCCTCTCTAATTGTACCTCAAAGTTTTTCCAAATAGTTAAGAATAACTACTAGCTGCTACAATATAAAAAGATGCCCTAAAACGTATTTCACGCCTATTTGTAATGCTTCAAAATTTATGACAAAAATACCCTTCGAAGGGTTCTGCGGCCGCACTTTAACTTCTGCAGCCCGCACTTTGCTAGATTAAACTTGCGGGAGCTTTCAGTTGGAGTAGTTCTGCGGCTGTACTTTAGCATCTGTGGCTGCACTTTAGCTTCTGTGGATGCACTCAGATTTCTGCGGGCCGCATTTATGGATGCTTTAGACTTTTTAAACTGTACATTCTCTGATCTTCGTCTTGCCAGTGTGAACATGCTTTGCGGACCAAGTGCGACCGCACATTTTAGTCTACGGACCACACTTCTACCAAAAGTCCCTGAAGCTTCAATTTTTCCTCTGCGGCCGCATTTCATCTTCTGCGGACTGCATTTTGCTTTTGCGGTTGCAAGTGGAATTCTGCGGACCACATTATTCTTGGCATTTTACCTCTTAGCGTAACTTGGATAGACCATCTCCTCTTTGAGTTATATTTCTTCATTGAGCTCACATTCTCCAGCACACCTGTAATTCAACCATCTTCATTAGATTTGGAGACAAAATCACCACTTTTGGACTAAAAACTATAGCAAAACGATATTAATAAGTGGTTAAAATCTAAACTTATCACTGACGTCGGTACAATATCCACGGGAGAGATAACAACAAACCTCTCCATCCAACTACAGTCTGCGTTTGCTGAGTTTGAGCACGCCTCCACAAAATATTTTAGGGGCATAGAGGTTGATCATATGATCAAGAGTAAGGTTTTATTGAGCCTGGGAACACAAGAATCGAAGGTAAGCTATTGTGCACAATATTGCCGGCCTTACCTAAGCCAAACAAACTCAGTAGTTCCGGCAAAACTCAAAGATGACTAGGTCTATTTTCCTGCCAAGTCTTAAAGTGAAAGAGTACGTGTAAATGTAAATATAACCTAATTTGAAAATGTAATCCTCTCCACTTCACTGAAGGCTGGAGCCTCAATTTTCTTCCAGCCACAATCCTCTCTTACGACAGATATACTGGTCGAGCGAATAGAAGAGGGATATTCATCAACAACTCTATTTCTGTCGTAATCGGGGACAAAAGATTTCTTTTGAATATGGAGATCTATTTCGCAAGACAACTAAAAAGGGATGATCGTGTTATTAGAGGGAGGAACGATGTTAAGTTTCTTCGATTGTTCTTCTTGGATGGGCCGGCAATGCGAGTCCCTATGTAACAGGAGGAAGAAATAATAGAAGACATAATAATGGAAAGTATGAATTTATAAGTTTTTACTGAGAAAAGAGAAGTAGCAGAAAAGCTTTAGGAAGACTCAGAAAAGAAAATTTGTAAAAGTGAAAGGTGAAAGTGGTAAAAGGGGGAGAAGTTTAGAAGCAATAGAATGTGAGGCCATCACTACCTCGGTAACTGGCAAAAAATAATTGTCGAATCACAAGACAACACGTGTTCGGCTCATTAAATACAAAGATACATGCGTCCTTTCAAGTGTCAGAAATGTTCAAAAACTTTCCCACCAAGAAAAGAGGTCTTATCTACTTTTCGGTCACATCAAGTTGGGTCATCAAAAATAGGGGGACTAATCTGTACGGGGTAGAATAAACGAATGACAGGTGGACGTAACGACCCGACCAGTCGTTTGTGTATTTAAGCACCTTTTTTCCCTTTTGATGATTCACACATGTGTATTTTTAATTTTATGACTTGAGGGATTAGTTAGTTTTTTTCCGGAAAGGTTTTTGGTTGATTTGGACCCTGTGATTCTTGGTTTAGAAGACTAAGTTGGGAATATTGACAGAAATTAGACTTTTATAATCTTGGAACGGTATTTTGATGTCTTTGATAGATCCGTATTGTAATTTTAGACTTAGGTGTATGCCCGAAATTGAATTAGGAGGTTCCTAGGTTGATTTGGCTTGTTCTGCCAAAAGTTGGCAATTTGAGGTTTAGTGATTTTTCCAAGTTTGACTGTATGTTGAATTTTTGGCTATCAGGTTTGGAACTTAGTTTTGGGACTTGGAATAGATCGGTTTTCTATTTGGAACTTGTCCACAAAATTTGGTGTCATTCGGAATTGGTTTGATAGGATTCGAATGCTTGGGGTGCAATTCTCGAGGTTCTTGAGTTTTCTTTTGAAATTTATATATTTTAATGTCCGATTCGTGGTTCTAGATGTTATTTTGTTATTTTGATCATGCGATCACGTTCGTATGATATTTTAAGACTTGTGTTGATATTTGGTTTGGAGCCCCGAGGGCTCGGGTGAGTTTCAGACGTATTTCAGATTGGATTGAACTCATGTTTTGGTTGCTGGTGTGTTGGTATTGCAGTTATCGCAATTGCGAGCACCAGCCTCGCAATTGCAAAGTGATCATTAGGGGGCAAGTATCGCAATTGTGATGCCTCACTCGCAATTGCGAAGTGTAGGCTAGTATGGGTAGTTTCACTATTGCGACAATTTGGTCGTATTTGCGATGAGAGCAAGCTTCACAAATGCGAAGAGTGTCGCATCTGCAACATCCCTCTAAGTTGTCAGGTGCCGCAATTGCGAGTCCTTCTTCGCAATTATGAGAGTTCGCAATTGCAAACTCAGTGTCTCAGTTGCGACATCTGCACCTGAACAAAAGGGCTGGAAAGTCGGGATTTGATCTCATTTCTCTCATTTTAGAATCCTAGACTCGGTAGGAAGCGATTTGGAGAGGGGATTTTCATACACAATCATTGGGTACGTGATTTTGATCGATTCCTAACTATATTACATGATTATATATGAGATTTAACATCAAATTTATGTAAATCAAAGAGAAATTTTGGAAAAATTTCTCTATGTATTTGAAAAATAAAAATTTGGGATGAGAATCGAATTGGACTCGGATTTGATAATAATATTAA
>AWOL01S0005869.1:0-31921 GCA_000715115.1 Nicotiana otophora
CATCCCGTGTCCCGTTTAACATGGGACCATCCCGTTTAAAATTAAGTGGGACGGGACGGGACGTGACGAGACGCGAGATGGGACCGAGACAGGACGGGACGTCCCGTCCCGTTGGACAGCCATACTAAAAACACAAATCGCGCATCGATTCAAGCTTAATAAACTTTAAAATATCAAACTTCTACATCCGGTGCCGAAACCTATCAAATCAAGTCTGATTGACCTCAAGTTTTTTACACAAGTCATAATTGACATTATGGACCTACTCCAACTTCTGGATTCAGAATCCAACCCCGATATAAAAAGGTCCACTTCCGGTCAAACCTTCCAAAAATTCATCAAATTTTTAACTTTCGCCAATTGACGCTAAAATGACCTACGGACCTCCAATTCAATATTCGAACATGATCCTTAGACCAAAATCACCCTACAGAGCTATTAAAACCGTCGAAATGCCATTTCGGAGTCGGCTTCATACAGTTCGAACTATGGTCGATTTCTACGACTTAAACTTCTATTTTAAGGACTATGTGTCCTATTTCACTCCGAAACCAAAAACAAATCTTCCCGGAAAGTTACATAACCACTAAATAAAGTAGAGGGAGAAATAAATAAGGGCTCGAATGAGTATATAGACATACCTGAAGTGGTGAAAAGATGAGGATAATTGTTGCGCTTATCATGCTCGGACTCCCAAGTCGCCTCCTCGACCGGATGACCTCTCCACTGAACCTTCACATAAGCGATGTTCTTAGAACTCATCTTTCGAACCTGCCTGTCCAAAATGGCCAATGTCTCCTCAACATAAGATAGGTCCTTTTTCAACTGGACCGAGCTGAAGTCTAACACATGAGACAGATCGCCGGTGATACTTTCGGAGCATGGAAACATGGAATACTGGATGAACTGCAAAGAGACTAGATGGTAGTGAAAGTCTATAAGCCACCTCTCTAACCGTCTCAAGGATCTCAAAAGGTCCGATATACCTAGGGTCAACTTGCCTTTCTTTCCGAACCTCATAACACCCTTCATGGGTGAAACCCGAAGCAAGACCCGTTCCCCAACCATGAATGAAACGTCGCGAACCTTTCGATCCGCATAACTCTTCTGCCTGGTCTGGGCTGTTCGAAGTCGATCCTGAATTAATTTAACTTTTTCTAAGGCATCCTGAACCAAGTCTGTACCCAATAGCCTAGCCTCGCCCGGCTCAAACTAACCTACTGGAGACCAGCACCGTCTACCATACAAAGCCTCACACTTCGCCATCTGAATGCTCAACTGATAACTATTGTTGTAGGCAAACTCCGCAAGTGGCAAGAATTGATCTGAAGCACCCCCAAAATCAATCACATACGCACGAAGCATATCCTCTAATATCTGAATAGTGCGCTCGGACTGTCCGTCCGCCTGAGGAAGAAATGTCTTACTCAACTACACTCGAGTACCCAACTCACATTGTACAACTCTCCAGAACCGCGATATAAACTGCGTACCCCTGTTAGAGATGATAGATATCGATTCTCCATAAAGCCTGACAATCTCACGAATGTAAACCTGAGCCAGCTACTCTGAAGAGTAAGTAGTAACCATAGGAATGAAATGAGCTGACTTGGTCAATTTATCCACAATCACCCAAAGTGCATCGGACTTCCTCTGAGTCTGTGGGAGCCCAACAACAAAATCCATAGTGATCCTCTCCCATTTTCTCTCTGGAATCTCTAACTTCTGAAGCAATCCTCCCGGTCGCTGATGCTCATACTTCACCTGATAACAATTTAGGCAACGAGCTACATATTCCACTATGTCCTTCTTCATCCGCATCCACCAATAGTGCTGCCTCAAATCCTGATACATCTTTGTGGAACCTGGATGAATGGAGTATCGTGAACTGTGAACCTCCTGAAGAATCAACTCACGCAAACCATCTACATTAGGCACACATAGCCTGCCCTGCATCCGTAATACACTATCATCTCCAATAGTGACTTCGTTGGCATCACTGTGCTGAACTATGTCCTTAAGGACAAGCAGAAGGGGGTCATCATATTGATGCTCTCTGATACGATCATAAAGAGAAGACTGAGAAACCACACAAGCCAAAACTATGCTCGGCTCGGAAACATCCAATCTGACAAACTGGTTGGCCAAGGCCCGAACATCCAAGGCTAAAGGCCTCTCTGCTACTGGTAGATATGCTAAACTGCCCAAACTCTCCGCCTTGCGACTCAAGGCATAGACCACCACATTGGCCTTCCCGGGATGATAGGAAATGGTGATGTCATGATCCTTAAGCAACTCCAACCATCTTCGCTGCCGCAAGTTAAGATCCTTCTATTTAAACAGATGTTGTAGTCTTCGGTGATCAGTGAAAACCTCACAAGGAACACCATACAAATAGTGTCGCCAGATCTTCAAGGCATGAACAATAGCTGCTAACTCAAGGTCTTGGACATGATAATTCTTCTCATGCACCTTTAATTGTCTGGACGCGTAGGCAATCACCTTACCGTCTTACTCACACTTCAAAACTTTTGCATACAACTTCTTCTCCCTCAAGGTCTGAAGTACAGTCTTCAAGTGCTGCTCATGATCCTCCCGACTCTGGGAATACACAAGAATGTCGTCAATAAACATAATGACGAAAGAGTCAAGATAGGGATGAAATATGATGTTCATCAAGTGCATGAATGTTGCTGGGGCGTTGGTCAGACCAAAAGACATCACAAGGAACTTGTAATGACCATACCGAGTCCTGAAAGCAGTCTTCAGGATATCTGGCTCCCGAATCTTCAATTGATGATAGCCTGAATGCAAGTCGATCTTAGAGAACACTTTGGCACCCTGAAACTGATCAAATAGGTCATCAATACGTGGCAATGAATACCTGTTCTTCGTTGTAACCTTGTTCAACTGGAGAAAATCAATACACATTCACATAGAACCATCCTTCTTTTTCACAAACAAGATAGGAGCACCTCAAGGTGATACACTAGGCCGAATGAAGCCCTTATCAAGCAATTCTTGCAACTGCTCCTTTAATTCTTTCAACTCTGATAGGGACATCCGATAAGGTGGAATAGAAATGGGCTGAGTGTCTGGTAACAAATCAATGCCAAAGTCAATATCCCTGTTGGACGGCATGCCCGGAAGGTCCGCTGGAAATACATTTGCAAAATCCCTCACTATCGGACTGACTCGATGGTAGGAGTATCAACACTAACATCGCTCACGTAGTCCAGATACGCATCATACCCCTTCTCAACCGTTCGCTTAGCTTTAAGAAATGAAACAACCCTGCTAGAAACATGATCCAAGGTTCCTATCCACTTTAGCCGCGGTAGACCTAGCATAGCCAATGTCACCATCATGGAATGACAATCAAGGATAGCCTGATAGAGCGACAACTAATCCATGCCAAAAATAACATCAAAATCCACCATTTTGAGCAATAATAAATTATCTTTGGTCTAAAAACCACTAAGAACAATCAAACACGACCGATACACACGGTCAACAATAATAGAATCACCCACGGGTGTAGATACATAAACAAGTGAACTCAGAGAATCACGGGATACACCCAAATACAAAGTAAAATAAGACGACACATAAGAATAAGTGGAGCCTGTATCAAATAAGACAGATGTGTCTCTATAACAAACCGGAACGGTACCTGTGATGACATTATCAGATTCAACTTCCTCCGTCCTAGCAGGAAGGGCATAATATCTGGCCTGACCTCCCCCTCTAGGGCGACCTCTACCTATATCTGGCTGTGTAGGTGGGGTGGTAGCTTGTGCTGTAATCATAGCCTAAGGTTCTGGTGGAGCACGCGGTGCCTAAGAAATCTGCGGGGGTACACCTCTCCTGAATCTGGGGCAATCCCTCACCAAATGACGAGTGTCGCCACACTCAAAACAAGCTCTCGGAGGATGTGGCTATTGCGACTGGCTCGGGCCTGATCGACTGGACTGACCACTGGAAGCACTCCGTACAGGAGGCACATTAGACACTGGCGGTGCATAATAAGGATCATGGGGCCTAGTAGTGGACAGAGCACCGCTGGCGGCTGGAAGTGCTGAATGAACAGGGCGACCCATATAACCCTACTATGACGAGCTGCCGTTGGGGCACGAGTACCACTATAAGTGCCAAACTCTCGAGACCTCTTGGCCTCCCTCTCCTCTCTATCCCGAGCTAGCATGCTCTCTAACATCCTATCAATCCCCACTACCTGCTGATACGTAATATCCATCTCTAACTCTCAGTCCATGCTCAATATGATGTTGGGGTTGAGCCCCTCAATAAACCGACAAACTTTCTCTCGAATAGTAGTAACCAAGGCTCGTGCATGCCTAGACAAATCACTGAATCGGACTGCATACTCTGACACAGTCATAGAACATTGGCGCAACTGCTCAATCTCTGCGCGTCAAGCATCTCTGAGACTTTGGGGAACATACTCCCTCAAGAACATATCTGATAACCGAGTCCAAGTGAGTGAGGCTGCCTCAGCCGGACTATCCAACTCGTATGCACGCCACCACGGATAGGCTGCTCCTCTAAGCTGGAACGCAGTGAAAGAAACTCCACTAGTCTCCGCAACACCCATAGTACGGAGGATACGGTGGCACTCCTTAAGAAGGGTGGTACTTCAGAAGTTGCTGCCCTAGCCTCGGGCTTAACTGGAGCTACTGCTATATCGGTATGATCTCTAGATCCTGATCTACCTGAACCCATTGCTCTGGTTTATCGGCAACGGGAGTCTGTGCTCCTCCCCTGGCCTGAGATGTGGCAGGAGCAAGAGGTATCAATCCTACCTAAGCCAAGGTGCTGAACATGCTCAGAAACTAGGCTAGAGTCTCCTGGAGGGTTGGTATAGTAACAGGCGTCTCAGGTGCTTGTCCTCCAATTAGAGCTACTGGTGGCTCCTCTGTAGCAACTCGTGTGGGTGCTCTGTCTGTACCACGCGGACGTCCTCGGCCTTTAACCCGGCCCCGGCCTCTCGTGGATCTAGTAGGGGGCGCGAGTGTCTGGTCATCTGATCCAGCTGTACGATTCCTCACCATCTGTGAGAGAATAGAAAGATAGAATTTTAGAATCCGAAGTCAAAATCTCGCACGATAAGGAATCAAAGAAGCGAAGCTTTTCCTAACAGTTCCTTAGCCTCCCGAAGATAAGTACAGACGTCTACGTATCGATCCGCGAGACTCTACTAAACCTGTTTGTGACTCATAATACCTATGGACCTAGAGCTCTGATACCAACTCGTCACGACCCCATTTTCCCCTCTGTAGGATGTCGTGATGGCACCTAGTCTCTAAGACTAGGTATGCCTAACAATTTGCGAAATCGGTGAATAATAAACTGAAATCCAATCTCAACACATGATATATAAATATAAAACTGCCATTCAATAATTACAACTCCCAAAACTCGATGAAAACAAGTCACAAGCTTCTAAGAGCAAATACTAAGTGTCTCTATACATCAGAGTCTAAAGAGAATAAAGAAAATAACATAGTAAGGATAGAAGGGGGACTCCGAGGTCTGTGGATGCTGGCACATATAACTTGAAGTCTTCACGTGCGGTCCAACTCACTAGTATCAGGTCTGGTGGGAAGAACCTAGATCTGCACAAAAAGATGTGAATGAGTGTAGTATGAGTACACCACAACGGTACCTAGTAAGTGCCAAGGTTGACCTCGGTAGAGTAGTGAAGAGGTCAGGTTAGGGCCCTACTGGTTTAAAAGAAAAGTAAGGCAGAAGATATAATAATATTTTGAAATGACTGAGAATTAAAACAATAAGAAGTTTCAGAATATACCAACACAATAAATAGAGGTAAACAACAAGGTCACTCCTGAGGTACCGCCTCATATTCCCAAATGTAAATATGCATGACAGGGGGGATCTCCCGAGGTACCGCCTCGTAGTCCCAGAGTATATATGCAAGACAGGGGGATCTCCTGAGTAAACGCCTCGTAGTCCCAAAGTAAATATGCAGTACAGTGGGATCTCCTGAGTAAACACCTTGTAGTCCCAAAGTAAATATGCAGTATAGGGGGATCTCCCGAGGAACCGCCTTGTAGTCCCAAAGTAAATATGAAATACAGGGGGATCTCCCGAGGTACCGCCTCGTAGTCCCAAAGTAAATATGAAATACAGGGGGATCTCCCGAGGTACCGCCTCGTAGTCCCAAAGTAAATATGCAGCAGGTATCGAAGGAAACACAAATTTACAGCAAGGATCTCATAGTTAAAGATTTAATTCAAATCAAGGAAAGCAGGTAATTCCGCTAAGCTTGTTTCACAAATTGCAAGTAAGAATTAAGGTACGTAGACATGCGATACTAGGCTAAACATGATCACTACATATGTTAAGATAACTCAGTAAATAAATTTTAAAAGGAGACAACTCAGTTAAGGAATTCAAAAGATGACAAATCAGAAAGAACTAAATTTTCCATAATCATCTCGTGTACACACTCGTCACCTCACGCGCACGAGGCTCACATATCACAAATTGTTACAACAGTACCAAATCCTAAGGGTATTTCCCCACACAAGGTTAGACAAGTCACTTACCTCAAATCGCGCCCAATCAGTCATGCAGTATGCCTTTCCCTCGACTTTCTAACTCCGATCAGCTCGAATCTAGCCAAAATAATTTCATACTATAAATATAACTACAAGAAACTAATTTAAATAATGAAACTACGAGCAAAGAATCAAAAATTTGGCCCAAAATGTCGACCCGGGCCCACATATCTGAATCGGGTAAAAGTTATAAAATACGAACACCCATTCGATATCGAGTTCACCCATACCAAAAATTACCAAAATTCGACATCAACTCGACCCTCAAATCCTCAAATCAAAGTGGGAAAATCAATGGGTAAATAAGGTTGTTGATAAAACATGAGTACAAGAGTCTTACCTCAAGAAATCCCTCGAAAATGCTCTCAAATATTGCCAAACTCGAGCTCAAAATATTTAAAATGAGCGAAATTCGCAAACCCTTGCATTTAAGTGTTATGTCTAGCATTTCCGCTTCTGCGGACACTTAGCCGCATCTGCGGCGTCGCATAAGTGACAACATACCCGCATCTGCGGTTCTCTTGCTCCTGCGGTCGGCTCTTCCTCACCCGTGGCACTTCCGCTTCTGCGGTCCAAATCCCGCTTCTACGGGTGCGTATCTGCGCCCATACGTCCGCTTCTGCGGACATGCCTCCCCAAACACTCATCTGCTTCTGCGATCACTCTTCCGCATAAGCGACTCCGCTTCTGCGGACCTCAAAGCACACCTACGACCACTGGACAATTCCCCCTAGCCCCGCACCTGCGTCCCATCGCTCGCTTCTGCGGCTCGCACCTGCGGTCAACCTTGCGCAGGTGCGATTATACCAGAAATCACCCGAGGCCCCCGGGACCCCAACCAATTATACCAACCAGTTCTAAAACATCATACAAACTTAGTCGAGCCTTTAAATCATATCAAACAACTCTAAACACACAAATCGCGTATCAATTCAAGCCTAATGAATGTTAAAACTTCAAACTACTACATCCGATGCCAAAACCCATCAAATCAAGTTCGATTGACCTCAAAATTTGCACACAAGTCATAATTGACATTACAGACCTACTCCAACTTCCAAATTCAGAATCCGACCCCGATATCAAAAAGTCCACTTCTGGTCAAACCTTCCAAAAATTCATCAAATTTTCAACTTTCGCCAATTTACGTTTAAATGACCTACGGACCTCCAATTCAACATCTGAACATGCTCCTAAGACAAAAATCACCCTATGGAGCTATTAGAACCGTTGAAACTCTATTTTGGAGTCGTCTTCATACAGTTCAAACTACGGTCGATTCCTACGACTTAAGCTTCCATTTTAAGGACTATGTGTCGCTTTTCACTCCGAAACCAAAAATAAATCCTCCCAGTAAGTTATTATGTGTCCCGATAGTTTTTTGATGTTATTATATGTGATTTGAGGTCTCGAGTAAATTCATATCGTATTTTAGGACGTGTTGGTATAATTGGTAGAGGTCCCGGGGGCCTCGGGTGAGTTTCGGATGGTTAAGAGATAAAAAATTTGGACTTAGAGGAAATCTAAGAATTCTGCCTTCTGGTGCAATTGCACCTGCGGAGAGTTTCTCGTAAGTGCGAGCTCAAAGAAACGAGTTGTCCATCGTAGATGCGGACAGGCGTGGGCTAGGGCTGTGATCGCAGAAGAGGGCAGGTGGACCGCAGAAGGGGGTCGCACCTGCGGGCGTTTGATCGCAGAAGCGCAATGGCGCTTGGTGAGGCAGCTTCGCAGAAGCGTGTCTGCACACGCGAACTACATTCCGCAAAAGTGTGGTTAGTTGCAGAAGCAGCATCTTTTCCGCAGAAGCGGCTTAGTGAGACGCAGAAGTGAAAGAACTGGGCAGAGTATAAAACAGAGGGGTTCCGACATTTTTGTCATTTTGGACCTTTAAAGCACGGTTTGGGGCGAATTTTCAGAGAGATTTCATGGGAAAACTTTAGCTAAGTCAATTGTGATCATTGTTAGTCAATAATATTGAATTATCATCGAGTATTTTGACTAGTTTACGTGTTTTGAGGTAAAATTTGAGGATTTGGGCATAGGGATTTCAAAATAAGAATTTAAGGTTTGGAGGTCGAGTTGATGTCAGAATTTAGTAAATTTGGTATGGTTGGACTCGTAAATGAATGGGCGATCAGATTTTGTAAGTTTCGTCGAATTCTGAGATATGGGCTCCACTGGCGATTTTTGAGTGTAATTTCGGATTTTGTGGGTTTCTAGAACATTGTTTACCTTGCTCGATATTGGACTCGGGTTGTTTGAGGTAAGTAGCATTTCTAAACTTAGTGCTGAGGGTATGAAACCCTGAGTTTCGTGTTATGTGTTATGCATTTGTTGTTGAGGTGACGCACATGCTAGGTGACGGGCGTGTGGGCGTGCACCATGTGAATTGTAACTCCGTTATTTCTGTGGTGCTGTGTAGTTACCTGAACTTATTTGTAATCATGAAATCTCTAATTACTAGAGTTATTGAGCTGTGATCCATGTTAGAAATTATATTTAGGCTACATGCTTATTTTGTTGGGACCCACTGAGGCCATTACTGTTGTTGAGTTATTTACTTACATTAAAATTTCATACTCAGTCATGTTCATTCATTTCATATCATATCTCAATATCTGTTGCTATATACTTACATATCATATCATCATATTTGAGTTAGTTTCACGGCATTGTGGGCCCGAGATACTAGAGAGATTAATGACTGAGTGAGACCGAGCGCCTGATTGTGAGGTTATTGATACTATAGCATGTGAGTTTTCCGTGTGGATCCAGATATTCACACTATAGCATGCGAGTTGTCTGTGCAGCACGTGAGTTGTCTGTGCAACACGTGAGTTGTCCATGCGGATCCAGATATTGATACTATAGCACGCGAGTTGTTCGTGCAGCATGTGAGTTACCCTTGCAGATCCAGATATTGATATTATAGCACGTGAGTTGTCCATGTGGATTATAGCGCTTGGGCTGAAGGAGCTCCTCCAGAGTCTGCACACACCCCTAGTGAGCGCAGGTACCTATTCAGTGAGAGTGCGAGTTCCAAGTGATTGGGAGGACTGAGTGGATTGATACTCTGAGAGTATGCATATGGTTGTTCACTATGTTGCATTGCATTGACATACACACTTGACATACAGTCATAGATATGCATTTTTCCTCATGTTATACGATATTGCGTCATTCATGACTTCACATGCACATTGACATGTAGGAATAGGGATGTACTTTTTCTCCTGCCATTTGACAATAAAACATTTACCTGTTGAATAATTTTGGAAGAAAAATCATGATTTTACAAACTTACTCATATTTTGGTATTTTCGGTAAAAGATTTGGGTTTTCACTTTTATACTTGAAAAACATGTCTATTTTCTGGAACTGTGAACGAGCTGAACATTTTATTTCTGAGTTATTTCCTGTACCATTTTTGTAATATTGTTATGAGTTGTTGTTGGACTTTGACAGTGTTCCAGCTCGTCACTACTTTCAACCTAAGGTTATATTTGTTACTTATTGAGTACAGGGGTCGGTTGTACTCATACTACACTTCTACACCTTGCGTGTAGATTTTTGACACTGATGTTGCTGCGTAGGATGGGAGCTGGATCTGAAGATGTACCTGTGTTCCAGCCATTGCTGCCTCTTATTCATGGTAGCTTTAGAATTTTTAATTTTTTCATGTATATTTCAGACAGATGACGTATTATTTATATTTCACACCGGTTTTGTAAATTTTAATCTTAGAAGCTCATGATTTGTACTACCAATCCTTGGGGAGTGTATTAGAATTAGTTAAATATTAATTAAATCGGACTGTTGTTATTTAGTTTACCTAGCGGGTGAGGTTAGGTGCCATCACGGCTAGTTCAATTTTGGGTCGTGACAAGGTGGTATCAGAGCTCTAGGTTCATAGGTTCTACAAGTCATGAGCAAATGTCTAGTAGAATCTTTCGAATCGGTATGATGACGTCCATACTTATCTTTGAGAGGCTATAGGGCATTTAGGATAAACTTCCCATCTTTCTTTCCTTATCATGTGGAATTGATTTAGCATGAAACATAACTCTTTGAAATCATTCCACGCATTTGTGTGCGCATGTGAGCGCTCGGTATCAGTTGTGCATCGCCGACTTGTGATTTGATGATTGATATTCGAAATGTTTATTATGTGTTTTGGTGATGGGCCAGTCTGGAGGACTTGGGGCCAGGTTTAGACCGTAGCTTAGGCTCGATAGCTTCAGTTATAACTTGTACATTTGGACTCATATGTCCGGTAGTGTCCCTATGAGTGGAACTTATGGCTTGATGAGCGATCGAATGGCTATAGAATAAGTATGATGTGACTGCGGGATGTGTTAAGATGGTTTGAATGTGACGAGAAGTGTTTCCTTGGAATGTAAAGAGGGCCATTGGGTGCTTGAGTTTTCATTTTGATGTGACGTACGGTATCGAGTTGTGAGTGTGTAGAAGGATCTGTCATGTGGTTTAATTGTGGATCGAATTAGATTTTCCTGTTGTGTTGATGAGTTCAAACTCAAAAAGATTAAGTGATTGTATAGTAATTGTGGCTGCGAAAGGGCATAGCAAGATGCCAATTTGAAACTAAACATGTGGGTTATCTCCTACGGGGTAATTTACGGATCTGTGATCTTTATAATGTTGAGTGGAGAATTTCTTTTCTACCAGTGGAGTGTATATGTTGAGATTTGAATTTGAATCTGGGTGAAAAGGTTGACTTGACTATCAAGAGAATAAATACGAGCTTAGCGGATGATTGAGGTATTTTATGGTTGGTGTTGCATGAGCTTGAGAAGATTTTTTTTGAACTGACTACAGTATCATGGCAGTAATACGGTATGGGTATTGTGAGTTATGAGATATTTTATTCTACGGTTTTGAGCTAAGTGGGGGATCCTTCTATTGACGATTTGATTTCATGGTAATGTGTTAAATACTAGTGTTGGGTTTGAGGCATAATTGTGGACCCATTATGACTTGCGGAGATTGAGATCGAGGATGACTCGAGTAAGGAAATTCCTGGATACAGGTTATATTGCACTTTATGAGTATATAAACATCATGGCATGATCGAGTTGTTATTGTGAAGGATGTAGTACGCACGGAGTATGGATTTGATTGGTGGTGTTAAGGTAGGGTTACCTCTTTGAGTGTTGTTAAGCTAAGGGAGCACGTGTCTTTTTGCCCTTTTGGGCGTTGCAATTTAGATTTGAGCATAGTGGATGACTCTCTAGAAGGTTCTAATGGGTTCGAGATTTATATATAGCAATCGAGAATTTTTTCGAATTTATGTATGGATAAAATCTGAGATTTACATTTGATGGTGCCGAGACTTGCGGTAATTCTGTATGACTATGGATTCTACATTCCAGTATAAGAAAGGTAAAAGAATAATTTTAAATTCACATAAGGTATTTTCAGAGTGGGTGTTTCAGTTGTGGTACTTATGGGGTGTTTAAGAAGAATACAGTGGCTTATGGGCCTTAGGGGGAGTGTGATTTTATGTTAGGATGACTTGTAGTGAGCTTTGGGTAAGGATCGTAGTGTTCTGACAAGGAGAAGTGTCAACTTGAGGGTAATTCAGAAGAAACTCGTAGAAAATAGGACAATTGGGTAATAGGCTAGACCAATATAGTAATGGTATGCTCGGTTCTTTTGGGTACTTATGATGTGGTGAGGTTTTATGGGTGTTTTGTGGAAATACTCTCGGATTTGGCAACCTGTGTGGATTGGTCGAGTTAGAGGAATTCAGTTTTGATAGCTTGGTTATGTGCAAATGTGTTTCGAATAGTTCTTGATGGTTTCTATCACGGTTGGAGATGGATATGTCCTACCGGCATGAGGAACATGTTGTGTATTATGATTTCCTCCGGTATGGGAGCGAATGGAAGGTTTCTAAATAACCGAGTATGTATTTTGCTTGTGACTTAGAGTGTTAATGAGGTTCTCATATTTTCACAGGATGGCCTAATAGAGGCGGTGCGTGGAGTGATATTGGGATTTGCATGTGCATGTATACGATTCAGTTTCAAAAGGAAGGTCATGAGTTTTTGGAGCACAGACGATTTCAGATATTGCCACTAGTGGTATTACCCGAGAAGAGTGTACATTCAAAAAGGGCACATTGTGTTTTGACTTACGAATGTTTCGTTGGTATTGCGGTATTCGCCTGGTTGATCGAATGTTGATATTCAGATTTTTGCTATGTCGCACGGGAGAATTATAGAAGTATTCCTCGTGGGATAATCGTTCATGAAATATGTGTTAGTCATTCGAGTGTTGGAGTTGGAATCAGTTACGGTGATTCGTGTGTTCTATGAAATTGAAGTCTAGGAGTTCTCAGAAGCATATTGTTTCAGGGTTGAGGCCTGTTTGAGTCGAGTATTTTATTTAAACTCAGTAGAGGCACTAGTTGCGTTAATTATTTGCGATAGCTACGCACTATGAGTGCGCATATGTATGGGGTTTGAACCCATGTACAGGCGTCAGGGCAAGTGTTAATACTCGAAAGAATGCTTAGGCTATAATATGCCTAGAGTTGACTGTTAAGCATAAAGTTATAACGTTTCTCGCATTCGTACTTTTATGGAATCTGGGCTATACTTGAGGTTACAAAGAGGCTAATTCCCTGAATGAACTTGGTAATTACTATTTCTACGTTAACTTGCCAATTTGAGTTGTGATAGCACACTTTGCACATGCCTATTCTATGGCATGTTATTTATACCAGTCTAGGAGCATAAGAGTCTTATTTCAATTATCATATACATGTGTACTTATTTGATTTCTCCTGTATGATATGCTTAGACTGGAGGCATGTGACCATGTTGTGCGGTTGATGTTAATGTGAGCTCTAGGAGAGCTGGTTACCGTTATTTGATTTGTGTGTCTTGGTTCTACTATGTAGGATGAGCTCATAGCATTGCAGTTGTGGTGGTCCTTGTTGAACTTGCGAAACGGTTCTCTTCTTTGAGACATTTTCCAATTTTTGGGAACACAGATTGTGCAGTTTGTGGCTTGAGTTATATTGGTGTGGCATATCTATGGAATAGTTATTTTAATAATATAAGGTCATTGGACCTAGAATGAGTACTATCAGGTTTGATTATGGTATATTCAGGAGGATAACATTGAAAATTTGGCTTAGAGAGTGATTTTGGTTCTGATTGGGGCGAGAGAGCTCCATGACTTGTTGATCTGATAAGGGTTCATGAGTGTTTCTTTCATTATCAGCAGTGTACGAAGGTTTTGGAACAAAGTTTTGTTTGATATGGTGTTTAATGCAAGTACCAGATTGATTTCAAGTAGTTACCAAGATCGGAAATGGTGATGCGAGTATGCGAGTTGTATGATATATCATGTGATTACATCTTGAGTTATAGTTATGGTTTGATACAGTTGTTCATACTTATACAATGTGTAGGTATGAGATTCGAGTCTTGAAAAGAAATTCTAAATGTTGGAAATTGAATTCCAAGGTTTATGAGCTAAGGTTGAATTAATGACTTACGGTTATGTTGTGTTGTCAGGCCTAATACACAATAGGATGATGTGGGATCACCCCTGGGAATATGCGTGGTAGGGTGGAACAGTGATTTGAAGGCTTAGGAATAACTTTTGGCACGTTCGAGGATGAACGTATGTTTAAGTGGGGTGGAATGTAATGACTCGAGTGGTCGTTTTGAGTATCACAACCTCGTTTCCCCATTTACTGCTTATCCTGTGTTCAGTTATAATTATGTGACTCATCGGAGAGATTTCAGAATGAATTGGAACACTTCCAAGAGTTAAAGCTTAAGTTGAAATAGTTGACCGAATGTTGACTTATGTGTAAATGACCCCGGAATAGAGTTTTTGATGATTCCAATAGCTCTGTATGGTGATTTTGGACTTAGGAGTGTGTTCGGA
This sequence comes from Nicotiana otophora, assembly GCA_000715115.1. Taxonomy (NCBI): domain Eukaryota; kingdom Viridiplantae; phylum Streptophyta; class Magnoliopsida; order Solanales; family Solanaceae; genus Nicotiana; species Nicotiana otophora. The sequence goes on from AWOL01S0005869.1 coordinate 14,526, forward strand.
AAATTGTTTGTACGTCCGTAGTTAAATTAGGTTTGAAATGGTAAAAATAGGAAGTTAAAGTTTGGAAGTTTGACCGGGGAGTTGACTTTTTGATATCGGGGTCGGAATCCAGATCTGAAAATTTTCATAGGTCTGTTAGGTCAATTATGACTTGTGTGCAAAATTTGAGATCAATCGGACTTGATTTGATAGGTTTCGGCATCGAGTGTAGAAGTTGGAATTTCTTAGTTTCATTAAGCTTGTATTAGGGTATGATTCGCATTTTTTGATGTTATTATGTGTGATTTGAGGCTTCGAGTATGTTTGTATCGTGTGTTTAGGACGTGTTGGTATAATTGGTAGAGGTCTCGGGGGTCTCGGGTGAGTTTCGGATGGTTAACGGATCAAAAATTTGGACTTAGAGGAAATCTGAGAATTCTGCCTTCTGGTGCAATCACACCTGCGGAGATTTTCTCGCAGGTGCGAGCTCGCAGAAGCTAGTTGTCCACCGCAGATGGGCCAGGCGTGGGTTGAGGCTTTGATCGCAGAAGCGGACAGGTGGACCACAGAAGCAGGTCGCACCTGCAGGAGTTTGATCGCAGAAGCGCAAGGGCGCTTGGTGAGGCAGCTTCGCAGAAGCGTTTTCGCACAAGTGGATTGCATTCCGCAGAAGCGTGATTAGTCACAGAAGCGGCAGCTTTGCCGCAGAAGCGGCTTCGTGAGCCGCAGAAGCGAAAGAACTGGGCAGAGTACAAAACAGAGGGGTTCCGCCAGTTTTTTGTCATTTTGGACCTTTTAAGCACGGTTTGGGGTGATTTTTCAGAGGGATTTCACGGCAAAACTTGAAGTAAGTCACTTGTGATCATTGTTAGTCAATAATATTGAATTATCATCGAGTATTTCGACTAGGTTACTTGTTTTGAGGTGAAATTCGAGGATTTGGGCCTAGGGATTTCAAAATAAGAATTTAAGATTTGGAGGTCGAGTTTATGACGGAATTTAATAAATTTGGTATGGTTTGACTCGTAATTGAATATGCTATCGGATTTTTTGAGTTTCGTCAGATTCTGTGACGTGGTCCCCACTGACGATTTTTGAGTGTAATTTCGGATTTTGTGGGAAAATTAGTATTTTCATACGGAATGAATTCCTATAATTTGTGTTGATTGAATCAAATTAATTGTGACTAGATTCGAGCCGTTCGGAAGTTGATACGCACATAATGGAATCTTTGGTACATTGTTTAGATTGCTCGATATTGGACTCGGCTTGTTCGAGGTAAGTAACATTTCTAAACTTATTATTGAGGGTATGAAACCCCGAGTTTCGTGTTATGTGTTTGTTGTTGAGGTGACGCACATGCTAGGTGACGGGCGTGTCGGCGTGCACCGTGTGAATTGTAACTCCGTTATTTCTGTGGTATTGTGTAGTTACCTGAACTTATTTGTAATCATGAAATCTCAACGTACTAGAGTTATTGAGTTGTGATCCATGTTAGAAATCATGTTTAGGTTACATGCTTATTCTGTTGGGACCTACTGAGGCCATTACTGCTGTTGAGTTATTTGCTTACATTGAAATTTCTTACTCAGTCATGTTCATTCATTTCATATCATATCTCAGTCTCTCTTGCTATATATTGACACATCTTATCATCATTTTTGGGATAGTTTTATGGTATTGTGGGCCCGAGAGAATAGAAAGATTGATAATTGAATGAGGCCGAGGGCCTAATTATGAGGTTATTGATACTATAACACGTGATTTATCCATGCAGCACGTGAGTTATCCGTGCGGATCCAGATATTGACACTATAGCACGTGAGTTATCCGTGCGGCTCTAGATATTGATACTATAGCACATGAGTTATCCATGCAGATTATAGCGCTTGGGTTGAAGGAGTCCCTCCGACGTCTGCACACATCCCCAGTGAGCGCAGGTACCTATTGAGTGAGAGTGAGAGTGCCGAGTAATTAGGAAGACTGAGTGTAATGATACTCTGAGAGTATGCATATGGTTGTTCAGTATATTACATTTTATTGACATACACACTTGACATACAGTCATAGAGATGCATTTTTCCTCATGTTGTACGATATTGAGTCATTCATGATTTCACATACACATTGACATGTAGGCATAGAGATGTACTTTTTCTCATTCCATTTGATAATGAAATATTTACCTGTTGAACAGTTTTGGAAGGAAAAATCACGATTTTACAAACTTACTCATATTTTGGTATTTTCGGTAAAAGATTTGGGTTTTCACTTTTATACTTGAAAAACATGTCTATTTTCTAGAACTGTGAATGGGCTGAATATTTTATTTCTGAGTTATTTCCTGTACCACTTTTGTTATATTGTTATGAGCAGTTGTTGGACTTTGACCGTGTTCTAACTCGTCACTACTTTTAACCTAAGGTTAGGTTTGTTACTTATTGAGTATATGGGGTCGGTTGTACTCATACTACACTTCTGCACCTTGCGTGCAGATTATTGATGTTGATGTTTCTGCGTATGACGGGAGCTAGATCTGAAGATGTACCTGTGTTTCAGTCATTGCTGCCTCTTATTCATGGTAGCTTTAGAATTTTTAATTTGTTCATGTATATTTGAGACGGATGACGTATTATTTTTATTTCACACCAGTTTTGTAAATTCTAATCTTAAAAGCTTATGATTTGTACTACCAGTCCTTAGAGAGTGTATTAGAGTTAGTTAAATATTAATTGAATCGGATTGTTATTATTTGGCTTACCTAACAGGTGAGGCTAGGTGTCATCATGGCTAATTGAATTTTGGATCGTGACAGTTATTATTGAATTTTTTTGCTCTTATTTACTACAATCTAATTTGCCACTTTTTGAAAGTCTTGACACTTGTTGTTGAAAGCCTTGCCACTTGTTGAAGGACATGCCCCTAGTTAAAGACCATGCCACTTGGCCATAAGTTTTCATATATAAGACACCAATTTGTTTGTCTTTTCACTTAAAAATAATAATTTGAAATTTATTACAACAAAGACATCCTAATATACCCATTTTCTCCGGTTTTTGCGCTTTTTACTCCTTTTTTGAATACAAAAGATGAGGCATGAATTTTTAATTTAGATTGATACTTAATAATATCTCTTAAGCAATTTTGTTGCATGAGCTATCTCGAGACTAGTAAAAACAGGAATTAGCAACGGTAAATTCTGTAGCTAAATAATAAAATTCGTCACAAATTTTACTTAGTGACGGATTAGCAATAAATTATCAAAAAATTATATTAGCTACGAGCGATTTAGTGACAGATTAGCGACGAAGTTCGCAGCTAATTTCAGTTTTTTTTATAGATACCGTAAGTTTATGGAGTGTGGCTCCCCCCCCCCCCCCCCCCCCAAAGTTCGCTTATTTGATACTCCCTCCGTTTCAATTTATGTGAACTTGATTTCTTTTTAGTCCGTGCCAAAAACCAATGACCCCATTTTCTTATTTAGAAACAATTTACTTTTATGCAATGATTATAGCCACACAAAATATTTGTGCCTCATTTTACACCACAAGTTCAAACGTCTTCTCTCTTTTCTTAAATTTCGTGCTCATTCAAATAGATTCACATAAATTAAACGGAGAAAGTATTATATTAAGCAAGTTATGTCAAAGATAAAAATTCCTTTCTTCATGTATTAACTTAATTGATAAGTGAAGATTAATCTATTTTTCATAAAAAATACGAACTTAATCTTTGATCATATCTTAATTTTCTCTTATTCACTAGTGTATTGTAAAAGATAAAATAACAAGAATGATCCCTTAGGTTTGGTATTAGGCGAATTGAAACTGTCGTAGAATAATACATAAACATCCCCTCAAACTTAATCTTAGCTGGCAAGTATGCCCTTCAACTTTAGCTATACACATGTGATGACTAAAAATGTCATCTCTAAATTTAATAATTAATTATATGTTCTAAAACCTTAAAAAGCACCTTATTATTCATCGACTTACGTGCGCAGTCCGTAAAATTTTTCGGAAAGTTTTTATGTGAAAAATAGATTAAAATGTGAATCAGAGCTTTAAAACTCAACTAAGTTGACTTTGGTCAATATTTTGAGCAAACAGACTCGAATCAGTGTTTTGACAGTTCTGACAGGTCCGTATCGTGATTTGGGACTTGGGCGTATGCCTAGAATCAAATTCTGAGGTCCCTAGCCCGAGATATATTGAATTTTGATGAAAAGTTAAAAGTTTAAGTTTAAATACTTACCGGATGTCGAATTATGTGCAAACAATCCCAGAATAAAATTTTGATGATTCCAACAGCTCCGTATGGTGATTTTGGACTTAAGAGCGTGATTGGAATTTTATTTAGAAGTCCGTAGTGAAATTAAGCTTGAAATGGCTAAAATAAGAATTTAAGTTTGGAAGTTTGACTGGGGAGTTGACTTTTTGATATCGGGGTCGGAATCCAGTTCTAAAACTTTTCTCAGCTCCGTTATGTCATTTATGACTTGTGTGCAAAATTTGAGGTCAATCGGACTTGATTTGATAGGTTTCGACATCGAATTTAGAAGTTGGAAATTCTAAATTTCACTAAGCTTGAATTGGAGCATGATGCATGATTTTAGCGTCGTTTTATGTTATTTGAGGTTTCAAATAAGTTCGTATGATGTTTTAGGACTTGTTGGTATATTTGCTTGAGGTCCCGAAGGCCTCGGGTGAGTTTCGGATGGTTAACGGGTTAAAAGTTGGACTTAAAACAGCTGCTGTAATTTTTCACTTCTGCTGAAAATTCTGGGCTGTGATCGAGCCCAAGATCGAGGCAGACCAAGATTGAGGCATCCCATGATCGAAGCCATGATCTGGCCTCATGATCGAAGCCCCAGGATCGAAGCCCCAGGATCGAAGGCCGGGATCGAGGGTCATGATCGAGGGCCATTGTCACGAACCAAAATTCAATTAGTCATGATGGCACCTAACCCAACCCGCTAGGTAAGCCAACTTTCAATTTCCAATTCCAAGAGAAATTATTGGAGCAATTTAACTAAATAAAGATCTTAATCATATACATTCCCCAAGAACTGGTAGTACAAATCATGAGTTTCTAAGAATAGAGTTTACAAAGAGGAAATGAAATAAATACATAGTTTGTTTGAATAGTACATAAACAGAGCTTTTATAAATTTAAGGCTACCGTGAACAAGAGGTAGCTACAACAGGAGCGCAGGTACATCTTCAATTCCCGCAACCATCGAGCACAGCAACAACAGCAGCCAACATCTGCACCCAATGTGCAGAAGTGTAGTATCAGTACAACCGACCCCATATACTGAGTAAGTAACAAACCTAGCCTTAGGTTGAAAGTAGTGACGAGCTTCCACCAAGGTCGGGTCCAAAACCAATAGTCCACAACAGTCCATAACAACATAAAGTAGATAATACCAGAAGTAACTCAGAGATAAAATGCTCAGCAAAATCATGATTTCAAAAATAATAGTTCTTCCTGTCAAGTACATCAGTGAAAACCCAAATCGTTTACCGAAGTTGCCGAAATATGAATAAGTTTGAAAAAAATAATTTTTCCAAAAAATCCTTTCAATAATAAATGATATGTTTCATTTTTCCTTCTAGATAACCCGTGTAAAAACAAATGCATCACTATGCCCATCTGTCAAAAATGTGTGAAAATCATGAATGATGTAATGCAGTACAACATGAGAAAACATTCATCTCTAAGCTTGTATATCATGTGTGCATGCCAATGCGATGCAACTGAATGATAAAATCATAAACTGCCCCTCGGGCAGATCTCACAATCACTCGTATACAGACACTCGAGCATACCTCACAATCACTCGTAAACAACCCCTCGGGCATACCTCACAATAACTCGTAAACAGCCCATCGGGTATACCTCACCATCTCTCATGCTTTCCAGTCACTCAGGACTCGGCACTCACACTCTGTAGGTACCTGCGCTCACTGGGGGTGTGTATAGACTCTGGAGGGGCTCCTACAGCCCAAGCGCTATAATCTGCACGGACAACTCACGTGATGCACAGACAACTCACGTGCTATAATATCATATCAGAATCCGCATGGACAACTCACGTGCCATAATAAGCCAATAAGGCCTGCTGCAGGCGGGGCAGCCCTGATCCATATAATAGTAATAATATATGTAAAGCCAACATAGCCTGCTGCGGCGTGCATCCCGATCCCAAAATATCCTCACAATCAGGCCCTCGGCCTCCCTCAGTCATCAATCTCTCCAGTCTCTCTCTCATGGGCTCACAATGTCATGAGAATACTCCAAAAATGATGATATGATGTATCAATGAATAACAACAGAGACTGAGATATGATATGTAATGAAATGAATATGACTGAGTACGAATTTTCAATTTAAAATAAATAATTCACATTAATATGACCTCTGTGGGTCCCACAATATTGGCACATAGCCTCAACATAATTTTTAATATGCTTTACAGCTCAATTTCTTTGACACATAAAATCGCATGGAGAATGCCAAGATTATTTAACTACAACATTCTACAGAAACAATTATGTCATAATTTCTATAGTGCACGCCCACACGCCCGTCACCTAGCATGTGCGTCACCTCCCAACAATTCACATAATACATATATTCAGGGTTCATACCCTCAGCTCCAAGATTAGAAGAGTTACTTACCTCGAACAAGCCAAATCCAATGCCGAGCAAGCTAAACAATGCTCCAAAAATCCCATTCTGCGCGTATCAACTTCCAAACGGCTCGAATCTAGTCACAATTAATTTGATTCATCCCACATAATTTATAAGAATTAATTCCATATCAAAATACTAATATTTTCTACAAAAATCCGAAATTACGCCCCAAAAATCACCTGTGGGGCCCACGTCTCGGAATTCGATAAAATTCACAAAATACGACAACCCATCCAATTACAAGTTCAACCATACTAATTTCACTCAATCCCGACTACGAATCGATATTCAAACTTGAAAACATTCGTTTTGTGACATTATAGAAATTTGCTTCTATTTTTCTTGAAGATTCAATAATCTTACACCAAAAATGAAGATTAATTCATGAAATATAACCACAAGGAAGTCAAGAACACTTACCCCAAGTTGTGTGAAACATTTCCTCTCCAGAATCGCCCAAACCAAGCTCCAAAATCGGAAAATGGGTAAAACTCACGAAACCCCGAATTTAAGCTTCTGTCCCAGCGATTTCCGCATCTGTGGACAAGGGGTCGCACCTGCGACCCTCGCTTCTGCGGACGAAATTGCGCGCCTGCGGAAACAGCCGGCCTTCTCAAATCTCGCATATGTAGTGCCTTCTCGCATATGCAGGCTAGCAGATGCGCATTCCCCTTCGCACCTGCGTTCGCCCCACGCCAGCCTCAGTTCGCATCTGCGCCAACACCTTCGTACCTGCGGCCTCGCAGATGCGGTAAATTCCTCGCATCTTTGAGCACTGCCCAGTTCCACACTTGGCCTCTTCTGCGACTGATTTTGTGCACATGCGGCTTCGCACCTGCGATCAAAAGCTTTGCAGGTGCGATCACACCAATAGGCAGCAGTTCCAAAAATGTTTCAAGTTAAATTTGATCCGTTAACCATCCGAAACTCACCCGAGCCACTAGGGACCCCGTCCAAATAGACCAACAAGTCCTAACACACACCACGGACCTACTTAATGCCTCAAATCACATCAAACAACCTAAAAATACAAACTACACACGGATTCAAGCCTAATAAATTTCGAAATTTCCAAATTCTACAAATGACGGTGAAACCTATCAAATCACGTCCGATTGACCTCAAATTTTGAATACAAGTCACATTTGACATTACTGACCTATTCAAATTTCCAGAATCGGATTCCAACCCCGATATCAAAAAGTCAACCCCCCGGTCAAACTTCCCAAAAATTCAACTTTCGGCATTTCAAGACAAATTCCACTACGTACCTCCAAGTAATTTTCCGGGCACGCTCCTAAGTCCAAAATCACCATACGGAGCTATTGGAATCATCAAAACTCCATTCTGAGGTCGTTCACAAATAAGTCGACATCCGGTCACTATTTTAACTTAAGCTTTAAACCTTGGAACTAAGTGTTCCAATTCATTCCAAAACCTCACCGGACCCGAACCATTTACCCCAGCAATTCACACAACAACTGCAAAGTACAGTTTGAGTAGTAAAGGGGAAGTGGGGTTGTAGTACTCAAAATGACCGGCTGGATCGTTACATTGTCCCCCACTTAAACATACATTGGTCCTCGAACGTGCCAAGAGTTGTTTCCAAGCCATCAAATCACTGTTCCATCTTACCATACACGTACCCGGGGGTGAACCCACATCACCCTATTCCATATAAGCTTGACAACACAATACAACTAAAATCATTGATTTAACTTTAGCCCATAAACCTTGGAATTTAATTTCCAACCTTTAGAAATTTCTTTTCAAGACACGAATCTTACATTTACACATTGTATGAGTTTGAACAGTTGTATCAAGCCATAACCATAACCACAGATATAATCAACTAACATATTACACAACTCGCATGCCCGTGGCACCATTCCTGATCACAGTGACTACTCCAAAACCAACCACATACTAGTATTACACCCCTATCGAACCAAACCTCATCCCAAAACCTTCGCACACTGTTGATAATAAAAGAAACACAAGAAATATCATGACCACTTACCAGATCAACAAGTCACAGAGCTCTCTCGCCCCAACCAGAACCATAATCGCTTTCTGAGCCGACTTTCAATATTATACTCCCGAACATACCGTAATCAAACCTGATAGTACCCATTCTAGGTCCAATGACCTTATATTACTAAACACAACTATTCCACAGACATGCCGCACCAATATAACTCAGAGCCACAACCCGTGCCATCCGTGCACCAATACGCAACAATTCAAATGTACTCAGTCATGAAACAATGACTCAAATGAGAGAACTTCCCCGCCAGATTAACAAGTACCACTACAAGAAATGCTGAAAATTCATCATACACCGTAGAACCATCACCCGATCCTAACACAAGGTTCATACCTTAACATAACTCCGCTATAATGTGTGACCCCATCCAAACGTTGGTCCATAATATATACCTCGAGCCACCCCGCTCAAAATTAGTAACCATAGAGAGGCAAATGACAAAAATGCCACACAAAACCTGAAAGAACATAACCATTACGCAATCGATCATGCAATACGCAAATACTCATCACACTCAAATTTCGCTATAAGGCTCAAATAGAACCGCACCATCTGTGCACATAACCAATGAATCACAATTCCTTGTAGTATAAAGGAGTAACTCACAGATCATTTAAAACACGAATAAGTTCAACATCAACCGAATGACACATCCCTCAACAATAGCAGTATGGAGCCAACCATTCCGGCTCGGTGTAGGATACACATCTTAATTGGGCCTACCAATGGACCCCCAAATCAACTTTGATCACCCACAAATAGACAAATAACCCTCTGAAAGTCCACAACGACTGAATCATAATACATACTATCATCTGGCTAGCTTCGGCCACGACCTCACAATCCACCGCCATGAAACAATCTGCTCCTGACAACTCCCCGTCTCCACCGCCCGAATGTCTAACACATTTCTCATACACGATCATCCCACGAGGAATATTTCTCCCATTCTTTCGTGCCACTTAGCAGCGTCTTAAAATCAGCAGTCGATCAACTAGGAGAGTGCCGCAATACATATAAAATATCCATAATTCAAAACATAGTGCGCCTTTTAAAATGTACACTCTACTCACGCAATACCAAATAGTTATAACATTCATCTAAACATCGAAAACTGTTCATGCCCTCTAAAAATTTATGACCTCCCTTTCAAAGCTAAACCATGACCTTGCACACACTAACCTTAATCCCACACAACACATTGCATCTATCATGCCATCATTTGAAAAATATAAGAACCTCATAATCATTCTGAGTCGCATATAAAATACATATCTGATCAGCCAGAAGCCTTCCATTTGTTCTCATCTGGTATAAAATCACAATACTCAACATGCTCCTTAGGCCGGTAAGAAAATACACATCTCAAATCGTGAAAGGAATCCTCGAGAATGCTTTGGAGTCTATTTGCACATAATCAAGCCATCAGAGTTGAATCTCTCTAGCTCAACCAAGACATGCAGGTCACCAAACCCAAGAATATTGCCACAAACATCTGTAAAGTCTTACCATGTCATAATTACCCAAAGGACTGATCCTACCATTACCATACTAGTCCAGTCTACTACCCAGTTGTCCTATTTTCTCCGAGTCCCTTTTGAATTTGCCTTCAAATTGATACTTCTCCTTCCTAAAACACCACGATCTTTAGCCACAATTTCCCCGCGAACCCTAGCATAGAACCACAACTGTAATACTCACTCTGAAAATACCTTATGTGAATTTAAAATTGTTCTTCTTACCTTCCTTATACAAAACATGTAGAATCCATAGTCATACAGAATGTTTTTCGTAAGTCCAGGAACCATCAAATGCAAACCTCAGGTTTTATCTATACGCAAGTCCGTAAACATTCTTAATTGCTATATATAAACCTCGAACCTATTGAAACTTTCCCGAGAGTCACACACTTTGTTCAAATCCAAATTGCACCGCCCAAATGGGCCAAAAGACATGTGTCCCATAGCACAACAACACTCAAAGAAGTAACTCCACTTTAACACCACATATCAAATTCATACTCCATGCGCACTACATCATTCATCAATAACAACTCACTCATCCTACGATTTTTATATACTCATACGTGCAATATAACCCGTAACCAAGGATTTCCTTATTCGATTCATCCTCGATATCCACTTCTACAAGTCATAACTAACCCAAAACTAAACCTTTACATATAACCATGAAATTGAATTATCAATAGCAGGCTCCCCCACTTGGCTCAAAGCCGTAGATTAAAACACTTCATAACCCACCATACTCATACTCTATTACTGTCATGATGCCACAGTCAGTTCAACGAAACCTCTTCTCAAACTCATGCAACGCCAACCATAGAAATACCCCCAAATCATCCGCTAAACTCGCAATCATTCTCTTAGCACTCAAGTCAACTTTTTCAGCCAGATTCAAATTCAAATCCCAACACATACGCCCTGTCGGCAGAAGAGAAACTCTCTACTCACATCATAAGGAATACACCTACGTGGATTACTCCGCAGGGGATAACCCCCTGCTTAGCCTCAAACTGGTATCTTGTTATACCCTTTCCAGTCACAATTACTATGTAATCACTTAGTATATCTAAGTCCAAACTCACTAACCAGACATGAGAGTTTAATTGTCCTAAAATTTAAACAATGTGAAAGATCCTTCAAAATATTCATACTCGAGACTGTACGCCACATCAAAACGAAAATCAAGCACCCAATGGCCTTCCTTTACACTTCAAGGAAACACTTCTTGTCACATTCACATTTTCTTAACACATACTGCAGTTACATCATACTCATCACAAAGCCATTTCACCGCTCATCGAGCCACCAATTTCCACTCTTAAGCCATTTCACCGCTCATCGAGCCACCAATTTCCACTCTTAGGGACATTACCGTACATATGAGTCCAAATGTACAAGTTACAACTGAAGCTACCGAGCTTAAGCTACGGTCTAAACCTAGCCTCAAGTCCTCCAGACTGGCCCATCACCAAAACATATAATACACATCTCGAACCTCGTTCATAGAATCACAAGCCGGCGATGCACAGCTGATACTGAGTGCTCATGTGCGCATACGAATACGTGGAAGGAATTCAAAGAGTTATGTCTCAAGCTGAATCAATCTCGCACGATAAGGAAAAAAATATTGGAAGTATATATCCTAAATGCCCTGTAGCCTCTCAAAGATAAGTATGGACGTCATCATACCGATACGCAAGACTCTACTAGGCACTTGCTCATGACTTGTAGAACCTATGAACCTCGGGCTCTGATACCACCTTGTCATGACCCAAAATCCAACTAGTCGTGATGGCACCTAACCCAACCCGCTAGGTAAGCCAACTTTCAATTTCCAATTCCAATAGCAATTATTGGAGCAATTTAACTAAATAAAGATCTTAATCATGTACGTTCCCCAAGAACTGGTAGTACAAATCATGAGCTTCTAAGAATAGAGTTTACAAAGCGGAAATGAGATAAATATATAGTGTGTTTGAATAGTACATAAATAGAGATTTTATAAATCTAAGGCTACCATGAACAAAAGGCAGCTACAACAGGAACGCAGGTACATCTTCAATTCCCGCAACCATCAAGCACAGCAACAACAGCAGCCAATATCTACACGTAATATGCAGAAGTGTAGTATCAGTACTAACGACCACATGTACCGAGTAAGTAACAAACCTAGCCTTAGGTTAAAAGTAGTGACGAGCTTCCACCAAGGTCGGGTCCAAAACTAATAGTCCACAACAGTCCATGACAACATAAAGCAGATAATACCAGAAGTAACTCAAAGATAAAATGCTCAGCAAAATCATAATTTCAAAAATAATAGTTTTTCCTGTCAAGTACATCAGTGAAAACCCAAATCATTTGCCGAAGTTGCCGAATATATGAGTAAGTTTGAAAATAACAATTTTTCCCAAAAATCCTTTCAATAATAAATGAGATGTTTCATTTTTCTTTCTAGATAACCCGTGTAAACATAAATGCATCATTATGCCCATCTGGCAAAAATGTGTGAAAATCACGAATGATGTGATGCAGTACAGCATGAGGAAAAATACATCTCTATGCTTGTATGTCATGTGTGCATGCCAATGCGATGCAGCTCAATGATAAAATCATAAACATCCCCTCGGGCAGACCTCACAATCACTCGTATACAGCCACTCGAGCATACCTCACAATCACTCATAAACAGCCCCTCGGGCATACCTCACAATCACTCGTAAACAGCCCCTCGGGCATACCTCACCATCTCTCATGCCTCCCAGTTACTCATCACTCCGCACTCGGCACTCGCACTCAGTAGGTACTTGCGCTCACTGGGGGTGTGTATAGATTCCGGAGGGGCTCCTACAGCCCAAGCGCTATAATCTTCACGGACAACTCACGTGTTGGACGGACAATTCACATGCTAAAATATCATGTCAGAATCCGCACGGACAACTCACGTGCCATAATAAGCCAATAAGGCATGCTGCAGGCGGGCAGCCCCGATCCATATAATAGTAATAATATATATAAAGCCAACATGGCATGCTGCGGCGTGCAGCCCGATCCCAAAATATCCTCACAATCAGGCCCCCGGCCTCCCTCAGTCATTAATCTCTCCAGTCTCTCTCTCATGGGACTCACAATGTCATGAGAATAGCCCAAAAATGATGATATGATGTATCAATGAATAACAACAGAAACTGAGATATGATATGTAATGAAATGAATATGACTGAGTACGAATTTTCAATTTAAAACAAATAATTCACAACAATATGACCTCTGTGGATCCCAAAATACTGGCACATAGCCTCAGCATAATTTTTAATATGCTTTACAGCTCAATTGCTTTGACACATAAAACCGCATGGAGAATGCCAAGTGTATTAAACTACAAAATTCCATAGAAACAATTATGTCACAATTTACATAGTGCATGCCCACACGCCCATCACCTAGCATGTGCGTCACCTCCCAACAATTCACATAATACATATATTCAGGGTTCATACCCTCAGCTCCAAGATTAGAAGAGTTACTTACCTCGAACAAGCCAAATCCAATGCCGAGCAAGCTAAACAATGCTCCAAAAATCCCATTCTGCGCGTATCAACTTCCGAACGGCTCGAATATAGTCACAATTAATTTGATTCAGTCCACATAATTTATAAGAATTAATTCCATATCAAAATAGTAATAGTTTCCACAAAAATCCGAAATTACGCCTCAAAACTTACTCGTGGGACCCACATCTCGAAATCCGATGAAGCTCATAAAATATGACAACCCATCCAATTACAAGTTCAACCATACTAATTTCACTCAATCCCGACTCTGAATCGCTATTCAAACTTGAAAAAATCCATTTTGTGACATTATAGAAATTTTCTTCTATTTCTCTTAAAGATTCAATAATCTTAAACCAAAAATGAAGATTAATTCATGAAATATAACCACAAGGTAGTCAAAAACACCTATCCCATGTTGTGTGGAAAGCATCCTCTCCAGAATCGCCCAAACCGAGCTCCAAAATCGGAAAATGGGTAAAAATCACGAAACCCCGAATTTAAGCTTCTATCCCAGTGATTTCCGCATCTGCGGACAAGGGGTCGCATCTGCGACCCTCGCTTCTGCAGAAAACATTGCACGCCTGTAGAAACAGCCGGCCTTCTCAAATCCCACATATGCGGCGTCTTCTCGCATCTACGGTCTCGCAGATGCGCATTCCCCTTCGCACCTGCGTTCGCCCCATGCCAACCCCAGTCCGCATCTGCGCCAACACCTTCGCACATGTGGCCTCGCAGATGCGGTAAATTCCTCGCACCTGCGAGCACTGCCCAGTTCCACACTTGGCCGGTTCTACGACTGATTTCGCGCACATGTGGCTTCGCACCTACGATCAAAAGCTTCGCAGGTGCGATCACACCAGTAGGCAGCAGTTCCAGAAATGTTTCAAGTTGCATTTGATCCGTTAACCATCCGAAACTCACCCGAGCCACTCGGGACCCCGTCCAAATACACCAACAAGTCCTAACACACACCACGGACCTACTCAAGGCCTCAAATCACATCAAACAACCTAAAAATACAAACTACACGTGGATTCAAGCCTAATAAATTTTGAAATTTCCAAATTCTACAAACGACGCCGAAACCTATCAAATCACATCCGATTGACCTCCAATTTTGCACACAAGTCACATTCGACATTATAGACCTATTCAAATTTCCAAAATCGAATTCCGACCCCGATATCAAAAAGTCACCCCCCCACCCCCAATCAAACTTCCAAAAAAATCAACTTTCGGCATTTCAAGCCAAATTCCACTACGTACCTCCAAGTAATTTTCCAGACACGTTCCTAAGTCCAAAATCATCATACGGAGCTATTGGAATCATCAAAACTCAATTCAGGGGTTGTTCACACATAAGTCGACATCCGGTCACTATTATAACTTAAGCTTTAAACGTTGGAACTAAGTGTTCCAATTCATTCCAAAACCTCACCAGACCCGAACCATTTACCCTGGCAATTCACACAATAATTGTAAAATACAATTTGAGCAGTAAAGGGGAAGTGGGGTTGTAATACTCAAAATGACCGGTCGGATCGTTACAGCCATGATCGAGGGTTATGATCGAGGGCTGCCTGGCAAAATTATAAAGGAGGGCATTCGTCTCATTCACCATTTTTAACAAATTGGAGTTTGAGAAGAGGCGATTTTGATAGACTTTCAAGGAAAAGACATTGGGGTAAGTGATTCTAACTCGGATTTGTTCAATATACACGAATATATCATTGCTTTCACCATTTAATTAGTGTTTTGAGATTGAAAATTGGGAAATTTTAGAAATCTCATAGAAACGTATTTTTGAGCTTTCGGTGTCGATCCGGAGTCGGATTTGACTGAAACTGGTATGGTTGGACTCGTAATTGAATGGGTTATCGGATTTTGTGAGTCTTTCCGAATTTCGAGACATGGGCCCCACGAGCAATGTTTGAGTTAATTTCGGATTTTATTGAAAAATGTAGTATTTTCTTATGAAATTGATTCCTTTAATTTTTGTTGACTGTATTGAATTAATAATGACTAGATTCGAGTCGATCGGAGTCGGAAAATCGATGAAAAGGCATACTACTTGATTAAATTGGAGCAAGTCGAGGTAAGTGACTTGTATAACTTTGTGCGGGGGAGATTTCCCCTAGAATTGATAATTATAAATAATATGTGAAAAGTTGTGTACACGAGGTGACGAGTGTGTACACTGACTAAATGTAAAAGGTTATATTTTTAAATTGTGTAGATCATTGTTGCGTATTAATTAAATTATTTTATTTTGTTATATTCTTCATCATTGATTCAATGTTTATATTTTAAATTTGCTTGACCTTTTCCTGCTAATTATTTTATCTGTTTAGTTGAAACTTGGTTTTTTTTTTATTCTGTGCATTATTTGAAGGGTAATGTTTCTTAAATTAAATATTATTAATATAAGTTATTTGACATTTTAAATTTGGTATTTAAGCAATGTATTAATATTTTGAAATATTATTTTGTTGAGTTATTTATTCCCGAATATTTTGTAAGATTTTCGTACTCATTGTGATGGAGCCGTGAGCTCTTTATTATGGAAAAATATTATTGATGATTTATTTTGGCATGAGCCGTGAGCTCTTTATTGTGAAAAAATATTGTTGTTGAATTATTTTGGCAAATTAAATTATTTGAGCACTTGAGGTGCAAATTGTGATATATTGTGATATTGATACGCATGCGGTGGTATAAGGTGTGGGTATTGAAATGCATGCGGTGAGATAAGGGTGGCTTGATAGGCGTGGCTAGTAGGGGGAACTACTAGAAGTCATGCGGTGTGATAAGGATGGCTAAAACGCGGGATGCTATTTCGGAAAAAATGTTTTCTTTAAAATACATTGTGAAGGCTTCCGCGGTGAGATAAGAAAATGAGATATTGTGAATTTATTTATGATCTGGGACTACGAGGCGGTACCTCGTGAGTTCCCTTGTTGGTATTGATTTATGGCCACAGTTGCCTTTGATTATTTGTTGGGAATTTCTTAAAGTTAAAAGAAATTTTGTTTTGATTCCACGAGATATTATTTGCCATTATTTTGTGTAATTAAATGGTGACATGCTACTTGATTCATTTCCATTGTCATTTTATTTTATTATATTGTTAAACATTTTACCATGCCATTATTATTTTCCAATAGGGCCTGACCTGACCTCATCACTACTCTACCGATGTTAGGCTTGGCACTTACTGGGTACTGTTGTGGTGTACTCATACTACGCTTCTGCACATCGTTTTGTGCAGATCCAGGTTGTAACGACCCGGCCGGTCGTTTCGAGAGTTGTAACCCTGTTTTCCCCATTCCTACTTCTTTTTGTATTATTCAACTATATTATGTTATATCGGGTTAGTTGGTTCGAGTCCGGAAGGAACTCGGAGTGAAATGAGATACTTAGTCTTATAATTGAAAATTTTAAGTTAGAAAAGTGGACCGGATATGGACCTATATGTAAACGACCTCGGATTTAACTTTTGATGATTCCAATAGCTCCGTATGGTGATTTTGGGCTTAGGAGCGTGTCCGAAATATTATTTGGAAGTCCGTAGAGGAATTAGGCTTGAAATGCCGA
>AWOL01S0005870.1:0-13035 GCA_000715115.1 Nicotiana otophora
TTAAGAGCAAAGTCAAGGGCAAAAAACTCAAGCATGATTCAAAAACCTATGAAGAATACACCCGTGGATGTAAATTTTAAAATCTTACGAATGTTTAGGTTAAAGGAAATATTTAGTCATGGGTTGCAAGATATACACTTGAATTGTGTAAAATCTATTGTGAAGAAAACGTTTACAAAAGAGTTATAGATGATACTTGAATACATGTAAATTATTATACAATTTGAAAGTTTGAATGATACAAAACTTCCTCAAAGTTATTCAAAGAAACATGTGTGTCCCTATTTCTTCTTTCGTATGTTTACACCATTATACAGTTGAGACGTCTTCTTCATTAAGTGTCGTTTATAAAAGGGCCCTCTTTTATAATTCGTGCATGTTCAAAAAGTCACGGAGTATTGAAGCATTTTTAAATGCATAATAAAAGAGTAGAACAAAAACTCAAAATGAAATATTATAAGAGTAGAACAGAAACTCAAAATGAAATATTATAAGAGTAGAACAGAAACTCAAAATGAAATATTATATAAACCCAATTAAAACTAAGTGTAAAATTAGTTCAAACCAAAGTATTTGATATTAAACCCCAAAACAGATCAGGGGTAAAACTTGCCAACCATTCTACAAATAAAAAAACACAATAAACTTTCAAAACACAAGTTCACTATGGGGCAGATTCTAAAGTAGTACTATCAGTAGCGGGAGAAGTCAAGATAGCATCATCAGCAGCATCAGAAGGTTCGACTTGAGCAGGAGAGATTTGAACACTAACTTCAACAGGAGTAAGTGCATCACCCTCGGGAATTCCGACCTTAGGTGAAGAAACGTTTTGACTTTGCTTCGTTTTTTCAATGGTTTCCTTAGTTTTTGCAATCTCAGCAGTCAAGTCAAAACCTTCCTGGTTAGCCTCCATCAAAGTCTCGAGGAACGTATTCAAGAAAGCCTAGATTATATCAAGAGTTGATTTATCCTCAACGGCCTCATATTCCCTCTCCAATTGCTCAATTTCGGCCTCCAACTCTTCGTTTTCAGTCAAAACAACATCATAAGAAGTTTGTAAAGGGGCGAGTGATCTCTCTAAGAACTGGACCTTTTTAGAAGATGCATGGAGGTCTTCTTGAGACTGAGTGAGCGTTTGAACAAGCTCCCCGGCATAGACTTCCTTCTGATTAAGCAGTTCTTTCAGACCCCTAATTTCCCCAGTAGCTTTATAAAGCTGCTCGACAAATAAAGACTCAAGGAGGTCTTTAGCCTTGCCCACTTGACTGGAAGAGGCTTTTTCAATCGCCAATTCTGCTGCCATCACTTTCACATGTTGTTCCAAAGCACACTTTTCCTCATCTAAAACTTCTTTTTCTAACTGAAGGCCTTCAAATTATTCTTTCCAGTTTGTCCGCTTCCATATGATAGTCGTTGCCTAACTGCTCAGTATGGAAAATTCTCTTCATCAGCTCTGTGCCTCTCAGGTTGATCTACAAAAGAAAGTGAAGAAGTTATTATCAAATAAAGATAAAGAAATCACAAGGAAAGTAAAACAAAAAAGCTAAGGCTTATACCTTCAAAGATGAATGGACAATGTCATTCATCCATGTCAAAGAGTTGTGGCTTTCCAATTTAGACTTCTCAACTGGGCCAATCAGCGGTTTCAGCCATACATTAGCTTGGTCAAACTTTTTCAAAAGATTACCATCCTTGGGGACTTCAATGGTAACTTTTTTCATCATCCTACTGCTACTGGATAAACCAACTTCAACATGAGAAGTGTTAGCAATAGGGACAGTTGAGGAAGTAAAAATAGCCACGGTAGGAGCAGTGGCAGCAACAACATGCGTGGGAAACTGAGAATCAATAGGAACAGATACTGGAAAGGAGGCAAGGGGTGATTCATCAGAAACTAAGCCAAAGTCTTCACTATCAAACCCACGAGAAAACAACTGTTCTATAGAGTCACAAGGTGCAACAATCATCTCTTCCTCAGAGCTCACCAAAGTGGCACTTTCAGGCTCATTTACAGGAACTGAATTTGGAGGAGGAGTGGCTTCATCATCCGAAACAACACGTCTCCTAGCCCGAGGCTTACGCACTAAAGAGACCTCCTCTCATTCCTCTTCACCCTCAGAAACATGAGCTCTCTCTGCTTTTTTCTTTGATGAAGAACTCAATATCATCTCTTGAGCCATGGACGAAGAAAGTCTTGATGAAGAAATAGACGCGGCACTAACATCCCGTATGGGAAACCCTAGCAGAAGAAGAAGTTATTAAATCTCCAAATAAATATAAAAGAAAGGTAGAAAGTTAAAGGGAAGCATACCATGAGTTTTAAATTTCCAACCAAACCTATGAGAAAGGTATTTCCAAGACCTTCCTTCCATAGGAGCAACCGACAATAATATTTCTACCCAAGCACGTATTTTTTAGACAACTTCCATGGTTACTAAAAAGAGAAACAAAAAACAGCCACGGGATCGTAAGTTTCTTCTTCCTTCATAAAAGTGAAGGAAGATATCTAAAAACAAACTTACGTGCAAAGTTCCATTTTTCTGGAAAAGACATATTCTCTTCACCCACTAAATCACTTGTGGGAGAAGCAACAAAACGGGCATACCAGTCACGATCTTTATCATCTTCAGGGCTAACCAAAACCCTTTTACTCCTAGACACAGGAGTAAACTCCCCTGAATGAAATAACTTAGAGGAATAAAGATGAAGCAAATGTTGAAAGGTGAAGGGTAAAGAGGCCAAATTAGCCAGGTATCGTAAACATACAACAACTCTCCATACAATAGGACCAATTTGTCCTAAGAAAATGTTAAAGAAACGGCAAAATTATATGATGGCTGGGTCAATAGGTGGTCTAAAACCTAACATAAAAGGATATGTGTAAACGAAAGAGTAACCAGCTTGGAACGAAGTAATCCTTTGGTTTGGTCCAGGAACTAAAATTGGAAAGTCAAATTTTCAATGGCATTCTCTTCGCACAAGAGAAATAAAACACTCAGTAATCTGGGAAGGATAAACATCGGCACGACCATGGAATGTCATAGAAGTAACTTGATTTCTAATTGATTCACGATTAGTGGAGAAAGAAAATTTTGCAGGTATAATTTCGTCAACAGTTGATTCTCGAATAGGTTCACTCAAATCCCTATTTCTGGCATAAGATCTATGAGTTGAAGAAGCCCTAGTTCTAGAAGAAGAATGGTTAGCAACGTTGGTTTGAGAAGTATAATAACAAATAGATACAGATCCTAAACTACGTAATCTACCACCTCTTCTACTCCTAACATGAGCAGTTGAAGGGGGAAGTTCATCTACAATTACTACTATGTGAGGATAGGGGTTTGATGAAGACATGGTTATACGAGAACATAATGTGTGTTGAAGAACAAGAACGATTAAAGAAGAAGAACACTGTAGATTGAAGGTTTTCTGAAACTAAAAGTGACTGGCGCAGCCGTAAGAAAGCCTTGAAAACCGTTGAAGAGTCGCAGACCCAATCGACGAAGGCCATGTAGCACATATAGTAAATGGAAGTGACATGCGACGCGATAGTTCTAAAGAAGACGCAATGATACATGGGAAACAGCGGCAAACAATTCCCGCCATAAATACGTGCCACTTCCCAAATATTCAATTGCAGAATATTCCGCAAGTGGGGGGACTATCTGTATTGATAAAAAATAAATATTACACGTGGAATTATATGAGGATGAGAGGTAAAGATACATGGATCAATAAGAAGATGACAACTGTAGTGTAGCATTAAAAGATTCACGATTTACAACAGGTACGAGCAAATCACTCAAGAGACGAAAGGGTCCGGTTGCTCGATCCTAAATTACTCAGTGAAGAGACACATGCAGGATGAATCAAGACAGTAAAAAGGGAAGATTCATCAATCTCTAACTACTGTGGAAGAAGAATCATAACTGTTACAGAATCTTCATGAACAGTTACGGTTGCCAATTATAATGTTTCATTAGTGTCATTAATGCTCATAATGATTCGATCATAAAAGGGAAGAAACGTTATATTTGTAAATTCCAATATAAGGGAAGGGAATTTTATTTATAAGGAGACGTTCTGATGATCATTGGAATATAATTACTTTCTTGTGCTTTCTATTGATTACTTATCATTTCTGATTCTGATTTCCTTTCTTATTTTTGAGAGAATGTTGAATTCATTGATTATCAGTAACTCGAGTACTTCCAAAATAGGCTTTGACTGAGAATCTAATTCTTTGGTTTAAACATCGAAATAAAATCTTAGAATCCCAATTTCACTTAGCCTGACCAAGAATCTAACGAGACAAGTTTTAATAAGAAAATGTATTGCTTTCTCTTTTTTTCGTTTTCTTCAATCCCAGTTTGTTTCCCAACTCTTAATCAAATTACAACCTCATATTTATACAAACTTTAAAAATAATATTACTTCAAATAGGAGGAAACATATATGTAGTTACCTGGAATTCTACTGTTGAGGGTCAAGATATATATTTAATTATTCAAGTAGAACATGCTATTGGATGGAGCACTCGAAACACTTCTGCTTTGATGCCTACGATATCTGAAGGTTTGTTTTTTCCCAAATCCATTTTCCCTCCTTTCTATCTCACGCCACTTTGGACCAAATGGGTTACGGCCCATTAATTTCACCCCTTCATTATATAACCATATGTCTTTTCCAAATTGTCTTGTATTATTTGTTTGTTTTTTTAGCTAAAGACTTGTATGACCTTATTAGTATATAGGGTATTATATTCTCCCCACTTTATAAAATTCGGTCCCCGAATTTAAATTAAGTACATATCTGTTGACTGAAATTAGCGAGGATAGTTGACTCGCATAGCATCTTCGACTTCCCAAGTAGCTTCTTCAATGGTATTATTTTTCCATAAGACTTTAACAAATACAATTTTCTTTGACCGTAATTTCATTACTTGTCTGTCANTAGCTATTGTATGCCCTTATTAGTATATAGGGTATTATATTCTCCCCACTTTATGAAATTCGGTCCCCGAATTTAAATTATGTACATATCTGTTGACTGAAATAAGCGAGGATAGTTGACTCGCATAGCATCTTCGACTTCCTAAGTAGCTTCTTCAACGGTATTATTTTTCCATAAGACTTTAACAAATACAATTTTCTTTGACCGTAATTTCATTACTTGTCTGTCAAAAATAGCCATCGGCTATTCCTCGTATGACAACTTTTTATTAAGCGATATAGTCGGTGTTTCAAGCACATGGGATGAGCCTGATATATATTTTCTCAGCATCGAGACATAAGACATCGGATGAATAAAAGATAACTCAAGAGGAAGCTCCAAATGATAAGCCAGAGCTCCTATCGGTCAAGTATCTCTTACACCTCTATAGATCTGGGGCTCAACTAACCTGGTTTTTTCCAAATTGCATCCCGCCTTTCATTGAAGAGACTCGTAGAAAAATTAGATTTCCAATTGTATATTCTAAGCCTCTTTTTCTCTTATCTATAGAATCTCTGTCTCAATCAAATCGACTTATCAACCACTTCTTATACCAAGTCTAGTACTAATTGTATTTTGCTGTAAATATAGTCCTAATACTATAGTGTCACCGAGTTAAAACCTTCCACCGATAAGAGAATGACATCGCCTTTATATAGATCCATCTAGATGTTTAACTAAGCTATTGTTTTAAGCACACTCAGTTAGAATAATATATCTAAGTATCTCAATTATCTAAAAACAATGCAAGCTCTCGATGTATTCTCCAAAATCTATATGGTACGCTCAGATTATCCATCTGCCTAGGGGATGAAATGCATTACAAAGATCTATTCGTATACACAATGCTTCTTGGAAAAAGATTCAAAAGCGTGTAGTAAATTTTGATTCTCTATAAGAAATGGTTAGTAATAAAACCCCATGGAGTCATTTACATTCCAGGATATCTGTGGATATTTCACCTCTTGTAAGAAATTTCAACTAGCAAGAAGTGTGCCTATTGTATAAGTCAATTAACAATTTCCCAGATATAATCATAAGCTCTAATTGTTTAAACTGGTTCTTGTCATAAAATTTACTATAATGCTATTTCATTTTCACTTTGGAACACGAGTTGTGTGATGACCCAAAATATCATCTTATGTTATAGAACTCAATTATGCATTCTTAATCCTTATAGATCTCATTTTTACCCTTATCGATTTGCGTATGCAGTCCGGGCATGCTTCCGAAAAACTTTTATGTTGAAAATTGATGAAAATAAGAATTTTTACCTTAAAAGTTGATTTTAGTTGACTTCGGTCAACATTATTGGTAAACGTGCCCGGATCTGTGTTTTGACAGTCCCGGTGGCCCGTATCAAAATATTGTACCTGGGCGTATGCCCGAAATCAAATTTAGAGGTCCCTAGCTCGAGTTATGCATTTTTGATTAACATTAAAAGTATGAAATTCAATTGTTTTTAAGAATTGATTGATGTTTGGCATTATTAGTGTTGTGTCCATATTTTAGTTTCAGAGCCCGATACAGGTGTATTATAATATTTAAGATTTATCTATGAAATTTAATGAGAAACGAAGTTGGTTTGAGGTGATTCGGACGTCCAATTGAGAAAATAGAAATTTTAAAGTGTTCTTGAGAGTTTCATTTCATTTGGTGCTAAATTCGTAGTTTAGGTGTTATTTTGGCGATTTGATCGCACGAGCAAGTTCGTATTTCCTTTTTAGATTTGTGTGCATGTTTGGTTTTGTCACGACCCAATTTTCCCTCCATATGACGTCACAACAGCACCTAGTCTCTATGACTAGGTAAGCCTAACGTTTGCGGAATAATTATAACGACCCGGTCGATCATTTTGAGAGTAATAGCCCTGATAGCCTATTTACTATTTCCCCTGTACCTTTTTCTGCTCAGGTGACTTGCCGAGAGGTTTTATTTTTAGTTTCGGAGTGTTTTGGGACACTTAGTCCCTAAATGGAGGTTTAAGCCATAGGATTTGAACCGTAGTCGGAACTGTGTGAAGACGACTCCGGAATGGAGTTTCATCGATTCGGTTAGCTCCGTTGAGTGATTTTGGACTTAGAAACAAATCAGGTTATTACTTAGGACAAGATTGGGTTTTTACACAATTAGCCTGTGTACGTACTATTCACCTCACGTACACGACGCTCATATATCAAAAATAGTATAATTCTTACGGGGAGTTCCCCCACACAAGGCATTGTTACCAATTGATTGAGCTTGGTTCGAGGTAAGTGGCTTGCCTAACCTTGTATGGGGGAACTCCCCGTAAGAATTGTACTGTTTTTTATATATGAGCGTCATGTACGTGAGGTGACGAGTACATATATGGGCTAATTGGGTAAAAATCCAATTTTCTACTAAGTAATAACCTGATTTCTTCTTGATTTGTTCCTAAGCCCAAAATCACCTAACGGAGCTAACGAAACCGACGAAACTTCATTACAAAGTCGTCTTCACATAGTTCTGACTACGGTCCAAATACTAAGGCTTAAACCTCTATTTAGGGACTAAGTGTCCCAAAACAACCAAAACGAAACCTCCCGGCGGGTCACAATAGCAGAAATAGATATGGGAGAAGAAGTAAATAGGGGATCAGTGCTAGTACTCTCAAACCGACCAGCCGGCTCAGTACTGGTTTGGAGCCCCGAGGGCTCGGGTGAGTTTCGGATAGGCCACGGGATGTTTGGACTTTGGAAAATTTGGTTTTCTGCAGATTCTGGTGCCTTCTGTCTTCCTTCTTCGCAATCGTGAAGGCCCTCTCACGAACGCGAAGTAGAAACTAGGATGGCTGATGTTTATTCTTCGTGAACGCGAAGGCCTGGTCGTGAACGCGAAGTGATGGGAGATTTACCGTTCACGAATGCGACCGGCGCATCGCGAACGAGAAGCGCTTGGGGACATGGGGGAGTGCTGGTCGTTCCTTCATCGCGAACGCGAAGTCCAGGGGGAGTAACCTTCGCGAACGTGAGCAATGTCTCGCAAACGCGAAGGCTTAGCAGCCTACACTCTTCGCGAACGTGATAGTGGTCTCGCGAATACGATGAACATTGTCCAAGCGGGTTCGGGGGTGGATGGGTAAATTGATTTTGGTCTGAACCTCGGGTTTTGACCAAGCAGGCTCGGGGTCGATTTTCAACTTTTTGGAGGAAAATTTGGGAAATTTAATTTATGCAATATAATTGATTCCTTTAGCAATATTTGATATTATTGAGTCATTTTTGAATATATACGAGTGGTTTGGAGGTAAATTCTAGAGGAAAATCTTTGATTGAGAATTAAGTGGCCTTCGGAGCGAGGTAAGTGTTGTGTTTAACTTTGACTTGAGAGAATTAGGAACCTCAGACTATTTGTTATGTGAAATTCATGTGAGCGGCGCATATGTGAGGTGACGAGTACTTATGCGCCGCCAAATGTACCGATTTTTCCCGTTTCTCCCGTTTTTATTATATTGTCTCTTTCCCATGCCTAATTGCTACGTGTTTATACTAGTATTGTTCAATTGATCGTTGTTATCATGTTTACGTATTTTCTGGTGATAATTGAGCATTTATGTCAAAGTTGAGATTGAAATTGTGGAGCTAAATGTTGAAGTAAGGTTTGTACTTGTTATTCTACCTCCCTTTTGTTATTTATTGCATTGCATTATGGTAAGGGAGAGTGTTAATACACGAAGGGTGATGCTGTGTCATATTGTGAGTGTTAATGCATGAAGGGTGATGTCGTGCCATATTGTGAGAGTAAAAGCACGAAGGGTGATGTCATGCCATGATATGACAGTTAATGCANAAAAGCACGAAGGGTGATGTCGTGCCATGATATGACAGTTAATGCACGAAGGGTGATGTCGTTCCGTTTCTATTGATTTTATGGTGAGTTTGAGAGTAAACGCATGAAGGGTGATGCCGTGTATTTTTCCTTTACTGTATTCATGTTCCTGTTGATTCATAGTATATTGGTTGTTCCAGTTATCATTCTGATGTAGTTCATTAGCTCGTATTTCCCCTAGCATGTTTCCCCCTCCCGATATTTCATCTCTAGCTCTTCATTACTGTTATTTGTATATACACTGTTAAATTGTACAGGTTAATTTGTAAGTGCCTTGCCTTTGCCTCATCACTACATCATCGAGGTTAGGCTCGACACTTACCAGTACATTGGGTCGGTTGTACTGATACTGCACTCTGCACTTTCTGTACAGATTTTGGTACCGGCTAGGGTTGATCGAGATTTTGCTGTTGGACCGCTATCCGGAGACTCAAGGTAGATCTGTCGGCATTCACAGATCTTGAAGTCCTCGTCTATCTTTTTTATTATACTGTTTCTTTCATTCAAATACTTGTGTTCATTTCAGACTATTACTCGTAGTAAATTCTAGAATGCTCGTGAATTGTGATTCCATATCTAGGTGGTAGTAATTAATACAGTTTTTATATTATTCTGCACTCATTATATTTCACCTTAGCTAATTTGCTGTTATTTACTGAATAGGATAAGAATTGGTTTAATGATTCTCAAACATTGGCTTGCCTAGCAAGTGAAATGTTAGGCGTCATCACGGTACCAACGGTGAGAATTCCGGGTCATGACAAGTTAGCATCAGAGCACTAGGTTGCCTAGGTCTCATGATTAGACGCCTGTGCTTATCTTCCAGAGGCTATGAAGTTTAGGAACAAATTCCACTTTTATTCTCCTCTGTCGTGTGATGTTGTTTTCGCAATACTGATTGAACTTTGCTACTCTTATTCTCTGGCAGATGGCGAGAACACGTACCAGTTCCTCAGCTAAGCAGCAGCCAGAGCCTCCAGTGGCAACTCCTACGAGGGGCGAAGGTCGAGGTCGAGGTCGAGGCAGGGGCATGGCTCATCCCAGAGCCCGAGCAGCAGCCCCAGCAGTGGAGCCTCAGATAGAGCTTGACAAAGAGGTTCCAGCCTAGACTGTTCCTACCGGACCAGCTCAGGTTCCAGAGGGGTTCATTTCCACCACAATACTTCAAGACACCTTGGTCCGTTTGGTGGGCCTTATGGAGAGTGTGGCCCAAACTGGCACATTTCCCATGGCACCAGCAGTCTCTCAGGCTGGAGGAGGAGCCCATACACCCACTACTCCCGTGCCGGAGCAGATAGCTCCCCTGTATCAGGATCCAGCAGCTCGGCCAATCGGAGTAGTTCACTCGGTTGTTGCAGCTCAGGCCGGAGATGGGCCAGCTATGTCTTCTGAGGCTTTGTGGAGATTGGATAGGTTTACCAAGCTCTTCCCAGTTCACTTTAGTGGTGCAACTTCAGAGAATCCCCAGGAGTATCTTGACAGCTGGCACGAGGATGTACGGAACATGGGTATAGTGGAGACAATTGGGGTAGATTTTTCTACATTTCAGATGACTGGTTCCACCAAGAAATAGTAGAGAGATAATTGTTGCCAAGAATAGTTGGGTCGCCTGATCTTACTTGGAACCAGTTCTCTCAACTTTCATAGAGAAGTTTCTTCCTATCACATTGAGAGAGGAGCGTCGTTGTAACACCCCGAAATATTTCGAAGTGTTTTAAGACCATTAAGAAGATTCACGGGTGCTAATTATATTAATTCGGTTATGAACAAGACTGATAATTTGAATAATATCAAATGTCCATGATAATATCTGTATGAGGTTCATTAAGAATGGTTTATGGTCTAAGCATAGCCCTAAGGCTAAGTCAAATTGAAAATTATATGATGGGATAAAGTTTCAAGTGAGTTTGCACAAGATCTAAATTCAAAGGAGCATAACTCTCAAGATATGAAGTGTTATATGGTATATAACCTATCCAATTAAATCCATTTAAGTCTAGTTTTCAACGCATCAAACCGTTCATCATTTGGATATGTATACAGAAAGTTATGATCATTTTACTCGATCTGTGTCTTATGTGCGCCCAGATGCGCGGCCGCACATATTTGAGACTTTCTGCCTCAGGTGCACGGTCGGATGCACGGCCACTTGCCCAGGTGCGTGGCCGCGCACTAGGAGCTCATTTAATACCCCCAAGGCTGGGTAGGTATAGGGGTTAAGTCATTTTTGAGGTAAAAACTTGATATTGTTTTAGAGATGTAAGAGCATTTTAGAGAGAGGAGTAAACCTAGCATTATAATCATCAAATATTGCACCAATCTTCAAGAATCAAGGAAGCTAATCACAAGATCTTCATCAAAAAGGTAAGGTTCCATACCCTAGTTTTTAATTTCGGGATTTGGATTACAATTAGGCCATAAGAAGTATGATTCTTGGGTGTGAGAGTATTATGTGTACAATTATGAATTTATTATGGAAATATGAGTATGAATCAAGTATTGGAACTTATGGTATAGTCATTGGAAGACATAAATTCTTTGTAGATATTGAAAGGTGATTATGTGATAGAATTTTGTTGGTTGGGTGAGAATGGTTGGTCACACATATGATGTTGAGATTATAGGTTGTTAAAGAATGATGGTAGGATGAATTGTTGGTAAATGATGGTAGTTGGAAGAACTAATTCTATGGTTAAGAAATGTATAAATGTATGTCCACTAGGTATTTGGTAAATTGTCTAAATGGACTAAACTATGGAATTAGTTACTAATATTGATCCCATTGGATGCTGATATTGTAGATTGAAGTTGCTTAGTATAGTAGATCGTTGTAGTATCATTAAGGGGTGAATTTCAGTTTCGGATCATTGGCATTGAATTGAGGAGACAAGAAGGCATCAGAGGTTGAAATGCGTGGAATGGAATTTCCCGAGTATTGATTAGCTTGCTCGACGTTGGACTTGAATTGTTGAGGCAAGTAACCTTTCTAATCTTGGAGATGAGGGTATGAAACCCCGGATTATATGTTATGTGATTGGTTTTGAGGTGACGTACATGCTAGGTGACATGCGTGTGGGCGTGCATCGTAAGAATTGTGACTTGGTCAAATTCCATGGAACTGTGTAGTCAAATAATCTCGGTATTTTCTATGTAGTTGTATGTGCTAAAGAAATTGAGCTGAGGATCATATTAAAAATCATGTTGAGGCTATGTGCCAGTATTATTGGGACCCACATAGGTCATATTGCTGTGAATTATCTATTTTAAATTGAAAATTCATACTCATATTCATGCATTTATATCATATCTCAGTCTCAGTTATTATTTATACATCATATAATTGTTCCGGGTTAGCTTTCATGACATTTTGATCCCGTGGTAAGACTGGAGAGATTGATGACTGAGTGAGGACGAGAGCCTGATTATGAGAGACAATTATAGGATCAAGCTGCATACCACAGCGGTTATATTGATTTATAATAGCGCTTGGGCTGAAGGAGCCCCTCCGGAGTCTATAACAATCCCCCAAGTGAGCGCAGATGATATTATTGAGGGATGGATTTCCCTGTGTCACGCCCCAAACATGAAGGGGCGTGGTCGGCACCCGGTACCATACTCGGCCCGAGTGTATCACTCTGTAACTGTGAACTCTAGAGTGGTAAACCTCAACCTAGGTCGATGAGGCCATATTCTGAATCATCCGAAAATATCGTCTCTCATATGAGGGGTAAACATACCCAAAAACTCATATATATATATATATATATGCGCAGGCTGACGAGGCCGCCATGAACATATACATATATACAAACTATACAGGACTTGTTTACAAGCCTCTAGAGATAGTTGAACTGTATCATGGTCGGGACACGGCCTCGACCTACCCATCAAACTTGTATATATATAAAACGGACTCCAAGGTCTAGACCTGATAACTCCGAGGAAGTGGAGCTTACCAGCCAAGCTGATATTTGGCTCTGTCTACTGGAAAGGTCTATCCAGCTGTCTAGCAGGACCTGCAGGCATGAAATGCAGCATCCCCAGCAAAGGGACGTCAGTACAAATAATGTACTGAGTATGGAAGGCAACAAAATAACTGAAAGTTGAAACTGAATTGATGATATAACAACTGAATGTAACTGGGAGTCAAAAATAATCTGAAGATATGCTTACCTGCTAATACTGACTCAACTC